>JAWNLW010000539.1:5810000-5960847 GCA_035042075.1 Drosophila macrospina
ACAGGCAGCTCATCAGTCTTGGCCTTTCTAGAAATTGTTCACGTTTCCTTTTCTACTCTAGAATGAGAGTAAGCTAAGCATTTTTTAAATGTACAGGGTATCTCAAAGTCAAACACATTTATTATTATTAATTTTCTCACTGGTCTTGCATTTTTCTCTGCATTTCATGTGCAGATATGCGTTGAGTGAAAGAGAGTGTGAGTAAAATTGCTAAAGGATAAAAATTACATTTTTAATGGCTTTGCAATTTGCTCATTACGTGCATACGTGGTATGGCACCGCAATGGGGTATGCTGAACAATTACTATAATGAACACAGATACGAGACAACTTCGTATAACTATCGATTTAGCTGAAGAAAAGACCTCAGCAGCTGCTTATTGCATTCATGAGTCAGTGAGATAATTTGAAATTATGTTTAAAGTGTGTCTATGTGTGTGTTAATGGGTGTGCTTCTTGGTGTGTGTGTGTGTGTGTGTGGGGAGGGGGTAAGTGTCATCAGCTAAAGCTATTTGCGGACAGATTGCCAGGTAAAGCCAGTTTTATGATGATTGTTCAGAGTAATACAGGGTGTTCCAATTGAAGAAGAACACAGAGTTGTTTTAAAATCGACAAAGCATTTATCGATAACTATGAAATGTTCAGTCTATTTCAATAATATTTCACAACAGACTTATTATGCTAACAATTGAAAACTTCTAAGCCGAACACCCGTTTTACTTAACACAAAAAAAGCTTTGAATGCTGAAACAGATATAAACACACATACACTGATACGTCGAGAGAGATAGAGAAAGAGAGAGAGAGAGAGAAAGAGAAAGATAGGCAAAATTAAGTTCAAAGAAATAAGGTCAAACAGTTGCTTGAGTCCAGCGGTAATGCGAGATAAAGGTAAATGTAAAAATATGACTAAAAGATAAGCATAAATCAGCGCATAAGGCAATTACGTGAACTGAGCAATAAATGGAAACGCCAGCGCCAGTTGGCCAAGTTAACACTGAAAGAGTGTAAGAGGACGAAAACCAGAAAGAGTCTGTGCCAAGAGGCAACATTAATGAGACTACTCAGCAGCATATTATGATTGATAAACGGCAAAAGGACTGAAGGGGCAGCAACAAATTGCCTGCAACATTCGCTTCAACAAAATTGTGACAAATTTAAGCAGGCGTGAGAGGGTGAGGCAGAGGGAGAGGCAGAGGGAGAGGAAACGAAAAGAGAGCATAATGTGCATGTCAGCGTTAGATAAGACAGAGATTCTGCCACGCCGAGGTATCGGGCACAAGAAGAGGAATGCGGCAAGTGGCATGGAATTGTTTTTGCTCGGAGGCATTGCCAATAGAGAGAGAAATGAGTAAGTTATTCAATTATTTATGATTCTGCATAGCGGCAAATGCTCGACTTACTCATTTTAATGCTACATCGTGTAGTCTAATTGGAAATTATGTGCGGCATGTTAAAGACAGCGACGCAACAATTTAGCCATGGGCAACATAATGTGGCAAAGCCTTAAATAAATTGAGGCATTTCAAATGTGGCATCAACAGAAGAAAAGAAAAGAAATGAAGATAGATGCTGCAGTCAGATTATGGATAAACGCTGTTGTTGAGACATGCATATACCCTGTAGACAGGTTATAGATATTGTCTGTAAATGAACTGAACTGGATTCAGTTTTTATAAGCTAAAACATAATACCCATTCCCCAGGCACTCATAGGGTATATATTAAAAGAGCAGAACATTAAATAAAGTAATTTAAATGTAAGCATTTCAAATATCTTGATTAAATGTCGCATACAAGTTAATTGAGTGCAAAATTTGTGACTTAATTGGCCTGGAACTTCAGGCTCAGCTTATGGTTCCGCCTCCTATTCCCCTGGACAGTTGCTACCTACCCACATTACCCTATTTTGTGTCCTGTCGATCCTGCGGTTTCTTATGCCATTTACCATGGCTTTACTCAACATTTTCAGCTTGTCATGCGGTCAAGGTTCACAGAGCAATAAAGGCTGTTCATAATTTAGCAACTGACTAAAGTCGAGTCGAGTTGAGTTTGCGTTGAGTTTGAGTTAAGTTGAGTTGAGTTGAGTTGAGTTGAGGATGCTTTGTTAGCTTGGATGCTGAGAATGAAATTGGTTAGTTGAGTGCTTCGGTCGCTCAGTGGTTCAGCTGTCAAGTATAGCGTTAAGTGCTTGCTAAGACCTCAATGTGTTGAAGTGTGTTCCGAGGTACGCTATCTGACATGTTATTGAAAAGCCAAAATGCTTGTGAATTATGCCATCGAGTCTGATATGTGGATCGTAGAACACTTGAGAATACTTTGCTTAAATTTAAGATAAATTCGATTGAGATACCTACAGTTAGGTATTGAACATTTATCGTATTATATTTACGCTTTAATGGTTTCCATTTTCCGAAAATAACAATTCAATTTGCAGGACAAATAAAATGTCTAAAAATATGCTTGCAAATCCCATCGAAATACCTCTACAAATTGTGTAAATTTTATTCGCTCACCTTTCAAAACAAAAAGTAGCCATAAAAATATAATCCTTTTTATTCCGAAACAAGTAAGAATGCTATGATCGAGTCGCCGACTATAAAATACCCGGTGAATCCATTGAAATATATATTCATTAAAGTAACTATGGTTGTATCAAAATGATTTTGATTCGACTGATTATAATTAAGCAAATACAATGAAATATAAATACAATAATATAATTATAAATTGCAACGCATTCAATATACTATAACCCTCTACGAGTAATGGGTATAAAAACAAGAGCATGAAGAGGAAATATCATTGAACACATCAACAAATGACAGCGAAGACAAACACGGATATTTGTATAAGTGCACTTGTGAGCTGGCTAATACTATGTGGGACGCATCGCAATTTGTTAATGGAAATTCAATTGAAATGAAAAACTAAATAAATACACGCATTTGCCAGCTGCTCACGCACACACATAAATAAATAAACACCAAACGAACGAACGCATCAAATAGCATGAAATGAAGGTTGAAGAAAAAACTATTTTCTTACTTGCTCAACTTTAAATTGTATACCCTGTAGAAGCAGAGCATTTCCCATATATATTGTAACTATTTTGTAACTATTTGACATTGAGAGAGACCTATAGAGCAACTGCTAGTCCATCAGTTTGACTGCTGCATTGGCAGCAAACAGCTGCAGTTCTTTGATAAATAAAAGCGAGTTTTATTTTATTCATATTTTATAGTTGGGCTTATTAGGTTGCCTTTGGCTTAGTTCAAATGTTAAATGTTAATCAACGGCGAAAATACAATTCAAATAATAATAATAAAATGAAATGAAATATATTTATCTATCAGCAAATATTATTGGCAAATATAATATGTTTTAATATTGTGTGCTTTTGCAACGAGTTTTTGGTAAATAGCCAAAGTGTTCATTAAAGCGACACCCAGTGGGCATTCATGCATTCATTCACAATCCAATGAATCAGCACGTAAACCTCTCGAGAGCATTCGTCAGAGTGTTCCAATAAAGTAAACCAATAAAGTAAACCATCATCTTAAATTCGTACTTATGTTTGCTTTTCTCCACCTACAACCGAACTACCATACCTCAGTCAGTCAATCAGCCAGTCAGTCAGTCAGTCAGTCAGTCAGCCAGTCAGTCAATCAACAGAAGTAAACAGCAGCTGAGTTCTGGCATTTGAAAGAAAACTTCAGAAATTTCGTCAGACTTATCCTATTGCTGTTGCTGTTTGTTGTTGTTGTTTGGACAATATATTTCAATAACTTTTAGGGCAGAGTATGGTCCATATGATGTAGTATACAGCATGTACAAAATGGTTTTCATTTTACCAATACCACACAACTCTTTTATTATTTATATTTTTTTTTTTGAAGAGAGAGAATATTCATTGTTATTGCTATTGTTATTGTTATTGTTGTGGCACATAAATAGTGGGTGCCATTGTTGTTGTAGTTAAAGAACAGCACGTAGTCGTCAAAAGCAACGCTCTTAACCACAACAGCGATAAGGAAAACATGCAATAATCAAAGCCAATTGCTGAATACCCTTAACAACAAGTCTTGCCTTGTTTAATCCGTAAAAAACTTGCGAAAAGCTTGACAAAGTAATTAAAACTTCAAGTTGATTCTTATGCAATTAAGTTAAGAACTCAACTGTACTGTTACCAATCGGAGTGCAACTCTATTAGTCTATTGATTGCCTTAACTTGGCCAATTGCCATTTTTGGTATTTCATTCTATTTGTACATAGACTTCAGGGGTCACAATCTTGCACACTGAGTCTGCCGACTCATGCAATACAATATTTTATTTATTTGCCCACACGTTTGAACTATGAAATAACCATGAGTATGTTTGCCATTTCGTGGTCAATATATGGTTGACCCACATGGCAATCGCAACGAGGTCGTACCCCGATCCACCATCCACCATCAAGAGCAGTTGACTGCCAGCTCGAATGCCAGGTAGTTGCCATATTTGTATTTTTTATTGTATTTCACATACAAAATGACCGTCAGGATTTGTGGGCTTGTTTTATCTGCGAGTCCACAATGTGTCTACAGGAAAGCAATGGTTTAATTAAACCTAGAGCCTAACCACAGCAACTGCTTGACGACATCAATCACAACAAAAATCAATCGTCAATCAGCTATGCAAATCAAAAAAGCACAGGAATGCAATGACAGGTGCAAGGCAAAAGTGCGTGCACAAGTCTAGACCAAGAAATCCTTTAGCTGATGATGTTTGCGACATCAATCACACGAGGCAATCGTCAATCAATAACAGAAATAGAAATAGAATAGAGAACCCAGTGGGATGATCTCTAAGTCAATATCCTGCAATATCATGCTACCCGATTAGCTATTCACGTACGCAGCATATGAAAATCAATCACACACCACATGCGTGCTAAACGAATGTCAACAAAATATAAAATATATACAACAACAACAAAATAGATACAAATAAAGCAAAGCAAATATTTAGGTTGCCAACTAACTCGACTCACTGACTGCAGCCTGGCAGCATCCTCAACAGATCCTTATGTCCTGTCGCCATGTTTTATATTTGCTGAGAAAACATTATTGTGAGCATTATATTATAAGAATTGCATTGACATTGCATGCAGCACTGCAAGTCTACATATCTTGCCTTAAAAACAATTGCAGACAGACGACACAGGCCAATAGATTTCCTAGTTTTCCCAGTTTTTCCCAGTTATCCTAGTTGCCTTGTCTCTGGCCCCCAACAATTTGTGTGCCGTCGCTTGAATTGCCTTTCTATTCGCCAGCTGAGTCGCTTTCAAGTTTATCACTTCCCACTTTTATTATGCTATTACAATGTGTTTTCTTTTCATTCTGCACTGGGTTTCACACTTGACTACCATAGATTGAAGCTGTTGCCATTGTCACAGCACAATAATATAAAATATTTCAGATAAATTAAAATTATTAACATTAAATTTGAGCAAAGCTCACTTACTTAATATGGAAATATTATCTGCCATCAACTCACATTATTTTCATTTTCATTTTCATTTCCAATTGCTCTCTTTTCGCAAATCTCTTCTCGGTTAATTTCCATAACAGCCATTTCCCGCTGGCTGTAACTAACTAGGAACGTGTGCAAGGATTTCCATAACAAACATCAACCTGGGACAGTTTTTAGCATAGGTTTGCCATTTTCATGTGCCCAAATACCCAGGACTGTCTAAAATATATTGATAAGCCTGATGTGCCCCAGTTGGCAATATGGAAGGCCCACCACCATCAACATCACCACATACTAATGCCACCGCACCACCAGATGCTACTACTACTACTACTACTACTACATCAGTACATTACAGTGAGCCAGCAAATCCCCATTGCCTGATGCCAAGTTTGCTTTTTTGGCCATTTCACCTGGCTCTGGCTGGTTGGCTGGTTGGCTGGCTTCAACCAACAAAATATGTGGCCAATTATAGCAAAAACAGACGTTTTTACGTGCACTTTGTTTCGGTTCGGAATGGTTCGGTTCGAGCCATGTTTCGTGTGTGAGGAGCAGCAACCTACTAACCAGCTAATTTATGGCTAGAAACTGCTGTGGGCTCTCATTTTTTTTTTTTTTTTTAGACTCTGAACTAAAAGTTCAAAGTCTATTAGGTTTGACGAAGGCGAAATGTGCGTAACAGGCAGAAGGAGGCGTGGCAGACCCTATAAAGTATATATATTCTTGATCAGCATCAACAGCCGAGACGATATAGCCATGTCCGTCTGTCCGTCTGTCCGTCTGTCCGTCTGTATGAACACCTAGATCTCAGAGACTATAAGAGCTAGAGTAACCAAATTTGGTGACAACACGTGTTTAGTTTGCAGGCAGATCAAGTTTGTTTTAGATTTTTGCCACGCCCCCTTCCGCCCCCGCAAATCGAAAAAAAACGTATAACTGAAGCTACCGACTTTAGATTTAATTCAGATTTGGCACATATGGAGAATGTCCCATAGCGGACGTTTTCTGAAAATTTTAGCACGATCGGATCATAAACATAGAAGATATTAGAATAAATGATCACCATTTTCATGGCACCTCTGCGGCCAAAATTGCCCCACAGGCGCGAGTTCGAATCCCACTGCTGACAATTCCAAATTACATTTTTTAATAATTTTAAATTAATTACTTTCATTTTATATATACATATATTATTAATTTTGCCTTATTTGTCAGAAAATGTTAAGAATTTAAAAGAAAGCAATAACCAAATTTCGTTAGAAATTCGTATACATATATGTATATATATGACAAATGCAAAAACTCGTGCTGTATATGTATTGACGTTGCCGACTACGCAGTATGTAAGGCGGTGGCTCAAGCCATAGGACGTACGATTTGCGTGTGAGAGGTCTGCGGTTCGAATCTCGGTGCATCCCAAACAAAATTTTTATGTTTTTAAAATTTTATAAAAGCAAGATATATGCACAAGACGCGTTTTTAACCACCAATTGATTTGTCAGCATAGTTTTCATAAGCAACTCAGTAAAAACAGACGCGCGCTGTACAGTTACAGTTATACGTGTATACACAGCAACGCGCAAAAAAGTAACGGTTGTTTGTTTTCCCTTTCGCTCTTGCGCGTTCACTCACTATTGCTGCTCTCTTCCAAGAACGAACGATAATGAGTTGAACATTGCTTAAGCTTATTTGGCTTTAAATTAGTTTTATATTTGCTTTATTTTTTTTGCTTTCCCCGATTAGTTCAGAGTCTACCACAGACGTTGTACGACTGTAGCTGCCTGACTTGTTTTTTGTTGGTTTTTAGATGAACGAAGGGATGAAGGACCATTGTTTGTTTTGTCTAATCATTTGCCATTATTCAGTTGCGATTCGCTTAATCGCCGTCGGGTTTTGCCTTCTTGAAATATTACGTATACGTAACCTTTGCTTTCGAAATTTAATTTCAAATTGAATTCATTTAGCAAACAAATAAATTTCTCATACTCATTATTCTTGATTCATGCTCTCAGCTCCGCTTTAAGCCGCCATCTCTCAAATAATTTTCAATATTAACTAAAATAAACTCACATGGCGTAGTCTAAACTCGTGCAATGCATTGCCATAATTGAATCCCTATAAATTTATTGGCATTCTGATATACGAAAAGCAACCGAAAAACCCAAGAAAATAATGCACTTATAATGTGACAAAGGGGATTTACGGACATTTCGCACAGAGTAGAACAAGTAGACCAAACAGAGCTTTAAAGTCGACGAGTAAATGCGAGAAGCGAAGTGGCACGTGCGTGTTGCTAAAAACAAAGCCAAAGCCCTTAACGACGCATACTTTTGGCATATCAAGTTGAGAGTTTACAACACACGACTGTAAGACACCCTGTAGATGGTGAACATAGTCTGAATGGCAGTTACGAAACAGTTTCTGAGCTAATTGTGTAATTTCTGAAGGCAGATAAACATAATTCAGTTGAGAAAAGGACTTGAATGTCGAAAGTGCTCGATCGATTCAGATGCAGATGGATATTACAGTGATGCATTGATAGGATTATAAAGTTCGTAATGACATGCTGTTCTAAAATTGCCATTTAGCTATATTTACAGGGTATACACACCAGACAATACCAACCGCAGTGGTTGACGGAAAGACAAAAACTAAAAAATCGCATTTTCATGTATTTTCTTCTTTTTTTTCTTTGTCAAACAAACGAACATCACAGACAGAATGACAGACGGACAGAGAGACCGAGAGACAGAGAGACAGTCGAGGCAACAACAAAATGTCAAATGCTGTCGTTGGTTGTCGCTGTTCGTTTCTTGGCCTTCACTGTCAACGCCATCGTTATTGTTATTGTTATTGTTACCGTTGTTTAAGGCAAATATTTGTGCAGCCAAAAAAAATATATAAAACATAAGCAAAACAAATTGTTGGAAATAGGAATTTGATTTGAAATTGAAGCTTCGTTGGCAGCCACAGTCAGGCATGGCCAAAATGTACGTATCTCTTGGCCTCCAAAATGAATCAAAATCAAAATACAAAGCAGCTTCAAAAGAAAAACATACTTATTTAAATGTATTCTCAACTATGTATTCCCAACTATATAATATATATATATTTCTCTTCTTCTTTCTTTTTGATGATGTGTTTATCAACTGTCAGACAACCGACAATAAGCCAAATGGCTTTGAGGCCGGCCAATGTAATACTGAAAATAGTTCACTTTATTTGCATTTTTATGTAAATATCAAGCACAAATAAGTTGATGGAGTCCTGCGGAGGGCCCTCAGCCCCCCTCACGCCATCTAAGCATGCGATGCTTGGCGTAAAAAATGTGCACATTATGCATAATGAAATGGATTTCTAAGGTCTCAAGTGATAAGGACACTTTACATTTATCATTATCTTTTTATTTTTTTCTTTTGCATTTCAACAATATACATTTTTACGTTAAGTTGACTACGGTTGACAGATATTGAAGGGCTCGACTGACACAGCGTTTTCATAAATGCAAATCCACTTGTCAAAAATGTATTTTTTTTCTTTTTAAATCAAAATTAAACTAAGAATACAATTTTGTAGGCAAGCTCTTCAGATTAGGTTAGGTTCCATAATATTTGCAATATGTACCGATTTCAATACGATAGAAAGTAATTGAAATTTTGAGCTTTTGAGACAGAGATGATGAGAGAAGAGGGTAGAAGTAGGTCTAAAGAATGCTTCTGTTATACAAAATACAATCTATTTGCACTAATGAAAGTAAATTGTTTTAGAAATAGCAACTTGGCTATCCGCTTAACATAGCTTTTGCTCATTAATCTTCGGTCGGCTATTTGTTTTCCGATGTCAATCAGAAAGCATTCCCCCTTCCCTACCTAGATTCGCATTGGCATTGAATATAATTTGTTACATATCCAAATATACAAATGCCCATTGTATTAGGCAGCTGCCATCGCTGTACTTTATATACAAGGCATACATTTGTAAATATATATATATATATATATATATATATATATATATATATATATATATATATATTTATTTATTTGCTTTTTATGTGTTGGCCAACGCCAAAATGTATGCTAGGGCATAAATTAACACTCACATTTTATGTGCACACACCAAGTATGAACTTTGCAGACTTCCGAAATTGAGAATACAGACGCCAGACGCCAGACACCAGACACCAGACACCAGAGGACCAACTGACTTAACTGAAAAGATAATAGATACACATAGAAATAAGTAAGTAGTCGGCATATAAAAGAGGGCACATAGAAGTGTTAAAGAAGAAAGTCGAACAAGAGAGAGAGAGAGGAGAGAGGAGGAGGAGGGACTCAATTAGTTTTATTTGTGCTTGACTGTGTTGTTAGCTCAAGCCCAAAGGCGCCGGCAGTGAGGCAGTGAGGCAATTGAGTGGGGGTCGTCGTATCCCTACAAAAAGTTAATGTTTATTTTCATTGAGATTTGTCAGATATTTAAGAAATTTCAAGATGAAATTAACGCGCACATTTTCAGGATCCATTTGTCCGTTTGTCTATTTGTTTGTTTATTTGTTTGTTTGCTTGTTTGTTTATTTGCTTGTTTGTTTATCGGTTTACTATCGTCTCAAAGTCATTTAGCACTTAATTTGTGTGTCGAAATGTATTTTCCCAAAACTCCAATGTCAAATCTTCTGAGTAAAAGTTTCTAGTGAAATGCAGTCAATACGTGATACGTGATACGCGAAATCCTCTTTCCACTCAATAAGCTGCAGTCGCTTAGAATTTAAATGCCAAACATAAACAAATACAAGTTAAAATGCTTTTGGCGAAGACACCACGCTACGATGATACCCTTTACACAAAAACTAACGTTTTTCATTACGTTTACTACATGATCATTGATAAACTTCCAGGATATTTTCAGAATACAATAACGTAGCGAAATTCCAAAAATCATTATAGAACTTTTGTCATATGCATTCTACTAAGCTAGAGTACACCTACCTAGCTTGTTGCAAACCCAGTAGGACTTGCAGTTCGCTACAGGGTATACAAGAGAGCGAGAAACCAAGTCCAAATCTGCGGCTAAACCAAAAAAAAAAAGAAAAGGAGAGCAAAATGCACAAGTTTGCGGTGAGCGATTTTATCTGCAGCATGGCAAATCCTTTTGGTCGGGCAAAAAAGGTGTTGGCCGCAACCGGAACGCGACAGACGAACGCCAAGAGCACCACAGACCTGCTCACGCTCAATCTCAAGTACTCACCCAGTCCAGGCCCAGACCCAGACCCAGACCCACCCAAGCCCTTGCGCATTGTTGACTTGCCGTCTTCAGCGGAAGGTAGGGCAGAACGAGGGAGAGAGAAAGAGAGAGCGAGAGCGAGAGCGAGAGAGAAAGACAAAGAGAGTCAGCCTTACGATTATGTGTGTCAAGTGGACGCCGCTTGGTTGCACCCGCCGCAGAGCATTCGGGTTCGGTTACCTATTTCCCAAGTTGCTTCTTCGCCTCTCTGTGTCCGCCTCTCTCCCCTCCGCTCCCATCTGGCTGTCATTCATTTGGCTCGTCTTGTGGCAGGTCAAAAGCAAATCGTTAAAGTTTACGCTGTGCGTGGTTAAGTCCTCTGTGACGGTTTTAAATAAACACAGAGCCAAAGGTTTCTGCGCAAAAATGAAAGACGCATAAGCATAAAGACAAACAGACGGAGAGTGCAGAGGTGTGGAGGGGAGAGGCATGTTTTGAATATGATTTAATTACTGCTAATTGCTGCCTATACTAATTAGTTAACCTCAACTCCTTCGCATATTGTTTCATCCTTTCATTTGCTTGATGCTGTAAATGAAATTAGGCGTGAATTGAATAGCTGATGAGCCTGGGATTGAGACTGCGACTGAGACTGCGACTGCGACTGCGACTGCGACTAAGCCTGAGATTGAAGCTGTTGCTGACTTTGAACTGAAGCATAAACACAAAGCAGCAACGCTATAAATGTTCGCATTTGCTTTTGCCACATGATTCATACACACGATTTCACTTTAGATGAATTCAGTTTCAAGTCAATTAAACCAGATTCTAAGCAACAACTAAAAGCGCAATTATACGAAATGTTGTCTAAATATTGTTGGCACTTCACAATTATGACTACAAATTTAACTTAAGTTGGAGTTAAACATAATTACAACTCTTTTAATGAGCTACAATGATTGCTTCAACGATATTCTCAAGTTGTTGACAACTTGGCGTTTGATTCATAAACTTGAACTTGAAAAAACAGTTTTGTGGAATGCTGATTAGCCCCCAAATACTCGAGAAGCATACAATCAGACACGTATTTTGGTTAATTTACAATACACGTATTATTTCCTGTGCCCACAGCGACCCTTATCATAAGCCGCACTGCAATTTGGCCAAAAGGTTCATAAATCAGCTTCGTGTTTTGATCGTGCGCTACGCACATTAGCGATAAGAATAATTGCATACTATGTGAATATAATATAGAAACGGGAAGCAAAATAAACGACACATGATGACAGCAAGATAATCGAAGTGAGTGAAAAGTTATCCAGGTGACAGCAGCAATGATCAAACAAACAAACAGACAACAACAACAACAACAACAACAACAGCAACATGATTGACATTTTATGGCTGAACACGTGGCAAACAATAAATCTCCATTAAGTTGAGCGCCTTTCATTAACGGCTTTAGACACTACGTCACTATATTACATACATTATACGTATAACAAAATATGACAAGTTGACACTAATACACACTACACACTACTACACACCCACACACACACACACATTCACACACTTTGAGCATTTCATGCACCTGTCATAAAAATATTTGCGCAAAATATTTTAAGCCGCATTTTGATAAAGGACTTGGCCTGGCCCAAATTCTAACTTCCCCCAACTGCTAACAACTGCTGGCTCCTCTGTCCTGGCTCCTGACTCCTGGCTGCCCGTAGACAGGACATCGGGACTATGTAAATATATGACAAGCATTGTTTGTTTGGCCCTAGGCACGGAGCTTATCTCAGTTTTTGGGCCTCGACGACTCTGTTGTTATCTAAACAAATAAGTAAAGCTCACTGCTAAAATGGATTATGCAAAAATGTTGCAACAAATGTGTGCCCCCAAAATAGTGGTAAAATATCAAAATTGTGTGTGGTTGGCTTTTAGGCACAACAACAACAACAACAACAACAAAAAGACAAACAATGAAATCATAATACTCGTAACAACGACAACAATTGCAACAAGCGTTGCAGCCAAATTTCAATCAATTTTGTTAAATATTTCTGTAAAGTTATCTAGGATTAGAGTAGCTTAAAAATGTGGCAACAATAATAAATAATCCATGGTCAATTTGCAGTGAACTTTAATAAATGTTATTGAGTTTATTTATAAAGTGATTAAATATGTTAAAGAAAATCATGCACAAATAAATGGCTTCCCATAGTTATCAATTTTTAGACTCTGAACTAAAAGTTCACAGTCTATTAGGTTTGACGAAAGCGAAATGTGCGTAACAGGCAGAAGGAGGCGTGGCAGACCCTATAAAGTATATATATTCTTGATCAGCGTCAACAGCCGAGACGATATAGCCATGTCCGTCTGTCCGTCTGTCCGACTGTCCGTCTGTCCGTCTGTCCGTCTGTATGAACACCTAGATCTCAGAGACTATAAGAGCTAGAGTAACCAAATTTGGTGACAACACGTGTATTGCAGGCAGATCAAGTTTGTTTTAGATTTTTGCCACGCCCCTTCCGCCCCCGCAAATCGAAAAAAACGTATTACTGAAGCTACCGACTTTAGATTTAATTCAGATTTGGCACATATGGAGGATGTCCTATTTCGGACGTTTTCTGAAAATTTAAGCACGATCGGTTCATAAACATAGAAGATATTAAGGAATGAATGATCAGCAGGTTCATGGCACCTCTGCGGCCAAAATTGCTTTAGTTAGAACAACAACAACAAGAAACGCCGCAAAGGCGCGAGTTCGAATCCCACTGCTGACAATTCCAAATTACAT
Organism: Drosophila macrospina; assembly: GCA_035042075.1. Taxonomy (NCBI): domain Eukaryota; kingdom Metazoa; phylum Arthropoda; class Insecta; order Diptera; family Drosophilidae; genus Drosophila; species Drosophila macrospina. Next base: position 5,823,539 of record JAWNLW010000539.1, read on the forward strand.
TTTTTAATAATTTTAAATTAATTACTTTCATTTTATATATACATATATTATTAATTTTGCCTTATTTGTCAGAAAATGTTGAGAATTCAAGAGAAAGCAATAACCAAATTTCTTTAGAAATTCGTATATATATATATATATATATATATATATATATATATATATATATATATATATGACAAATGCAAAAACTCGTGCTGTAGTTCAGAGTCTCCCACAGTCGTACCCCGACTGTAGCTTCCTGACTTGTTTAGTCTAATTCTTCAATTTAATTTATAAAAATAACAAAGAAGGTGAATGGAATGGAATGATAAGTGTGTCGTATCAATAGACAACATTCAAATTGAATGACAAGTGAGGCGAGTCGCACAAAGCTTAAACGTGTCAGCAATTCCTGCTGTTGATGTAAAGAGAAAGAGAGAGAGTAAAGAGAAAGGACTCTCTCCCCCTCTCCCTCTTTCTGCGTGAGTCTCTACAAACAAATACACACTCTGACACACACGCATGTTGCAATTGACAAACCCATTGACAAGGCACTTAATTGTGGCATTAACCGCAAAACATTTTAGCATTAAAGTGCAGCAACAGTCAGTGCAACATGCTCGATGGGTCAACAGGGATACCAAAGGGGCGGGGGGGCCAAAGGCTGTAAATGGGGTTTATAAAAGCGCTGCAAGGGTTACATAGTGTAAAGCAACCCCATTTGAAATCCAACACAGATATGCAGATTAAGAGCATTTCTTTCTGAACGTGGAATAAGCAGAAGGAGTGCCAAAGTGGAAATATCTTGTTGGGGTTGAAATCGAATGGGGTAAATGAAAATGGGAGAGAAGTGGTGGAGTGGGGGGGAGTGTTAAATTGTCTGTGGCATAATTATACGATTTCTGCATGTTTGTTGATGGACAAACAATTGAATTTGGCTTTAGGACACAAGTTATGGCCACTTTACATCGTCCAGCCAAATGCATTCAATGCAATTTTGGCTCTGATTACCCCACAAACAGGAGAGGGGTGGAGGGGAATCGTTGTTGTTGTTCTTGTTGCCATTGTGGTTTGGTAATTGCTTCACACATTTCCACATGTATGCTAATTTGCCAGCCTGGCGAATGAGATTTTTGTAGCTTGGTCCTTGTCCATGTCTGTCTGTTGCCAATGTACAAATTTATACCCTAGCAAAGGGTATTATAAGTTTATCTGCGCAGATGCCATAAAGTATATCAAAGTGATAAAGTATGCTCTGTTTTGAGTATAATCAATGTAGTATAATAAATGCTGTTGTTACTTGATTGTTCGATTATCCAGACAAGCCAGGGTATCACATCTTCGGTGTGCCCGAAAAAAAATAACCATTATTTCTTGTTTTGGGTTGAGCTGAGTTTTTGGTCTGTGTCTGGCTTAGTTTGCGTTTGGGATTGGTTCGAGAGCAGCAGTGTGTATTGTGTGTAACTGCGTTGAAAATTTGCCACGCATTATTTTCATATGTCTGTCATTGGGAATGAATCTGCGGCTATTTTGTGCGCCATTTTTGGGGGACTCCTTTTGGTTTTGTCTGCTGTGGCTTTTATGCGAAATTGCTTTTTTGGCTCACACAGTTTATTGTGTGTGACAGCCGAGTGTGCGGAGCTCTGGATCTCTCGGTCAGAGTGTGTGTAATTGCTGTAACCTTATCCACAGCAAGCAATAACTACATTTTAACAACACACATAAGCGATGGACAAAGAGATGAAGTTCCATTTGTGGTGCGTAGCCACATAAATGTTCTCTTTATAAACACATTGCAATTTATCTGCTTGCAGAATTATCGATTGTTATTAACTGATTAACTCTTTGAAAGAGCAAAAAGTTAAATATTTTTATATTAATTAGAGTAATGTATAGTTAAATTTACAAAGCTGAGTTAAGAATATTAGGATTCATTACATATAGTCGGAGATAGCTTCATTTTAACAACATTATTATACATTTCTTAGTTCATTCTCCAAAGCTCCTTACTACAGTTTGCACTCATCAATTTTCACTTCTGAGATTCAAGAATCTTATGTTAAAGTTAAATTTGCGGAAAATATCTAGTCACCTCATTGATGTATGGAACTCCCAGAGCTTAAATTGAACAGCCCAAACGTACGTAAGATTGCCAATTGTGAACAAGAGTCAATGAGTCTATAGCAAAGTCGGTCAATAGCACCTGACGTGCTAAAAATCTGGTTACATTTCATATGGCTAAAGAAATCAAGTGAGAAAGAGAGAGAGAAAGAGAGAGAGCGAGAGAGAGAAAGAGAGAGTGACAGTGTGAAATGTAAAGTTTGAGTATGGCAAAAGTGCAAAAATCGAACTGAAATGAAGGCATCAAAGGCAAATCAAATTAGAAATCAAGCACAGAGCCAAGTTGCACAAACCAAGCTAAGCGACTCTCTCACTCTCTCTGTCTCTGTCCCTCTCGCTCTCGCTCTTTGACCGCATTTACAACATGCCACATGTTAGATGCCACATACCACGTACCACATACCACATGCCCCATGCCCTATGCCTAGCAAAGGTGTGCATAAACTCATCTGTTATACATATGCATGTTCGTTATGCCCCCAACCCCCCCCCCCCCCCCCAACTCGATTTACCATCGTTCAGAATCAAACCACAAAGTAAAGCAGGTCATATGGAAATATCTGAGTCTAGTATTCGATTGCTTTCATTTCGAATTCTTTTCTTTTTTTCTTTCTTTCTTTCCTTCGTTTTGCATGTTTGTTCTTAATGCGTTTTATTATTAATTTTAATGCAATTTCACAATCTACTGTATGCGGCATATTCTAGGAATTCCAATAATAATGTGATTGGTTTTTTTTGCGGTTTCATAAAAATGAAGTGCTGCCAAAGGGATTTGTGAGTTGATTTCTATGTTTTAAAAAGAACGAGAACTTCTCTGCTTCTCCAAGTTGATAAACAATGATATCTTGATATATATAAGACATCGATCGATCGATGGAATTGCTTGGAATATCTCCAAAAAGCTACAGAGCTTTACTAAAACTTAGACTAAAGGTTGATTGCTAACAGATCTTTCAGCAATATCGATTCAATATAACTAAGCTAAACTAAATAGAAAATTTATAAAAGCAACAAAAATGTATAAAATTTATTACTTAACTCAAGTTTGGATTCCAACAACATTCGTTTCGAAAATCGATTAAGTTTTAACAAACTAGTGTTAATTTGTACGCTGAAGGTCTTAGTATAAGCGTTTACTTAAGTTATTAACTAATGTTGCATAATTGTTAAATTAAATAAACAAATTGTGTCCATGTGCTGATGAAAACGTTATACAATTAATGGAGCTCCACGTGAATGTTCTGTTATTAGTCAAAAGATCAAAGGCTATGCTCGATGGCTACTTTAGGCAGTCAATGTACACAACTCAAAGAGATACCGACAAGACATTTACGGATATTATTTGCCTCCGACAGACAACTTCAAAAGCCAGCAAACATCTTGAGTAGCTTCAGCTTGCCTTGAGGTTTATTTTAATTATATTTAAACAATTTCAAGTTACACAACTCAATTGAGAGAGAGAGAGAGAGAGAGAGACAGACAGACACATTTAATAGCTGACCTTTCAACGTATTCATATACAACATATATATGTATATATCTTTATATATATATAGATTATAGCTAACTCTGTAAGTGGCATCAGAGCTCAGTGAGTTGTGACGTTGGCATTCGGCACTTGAGTTTTATCTACAGTTTCATTTGCATGTTCATTGACATTGAAATGCGCTTCATGGTCCCTTCACTTCTTCACCGAGTTTAATTATTTTCAGTTTCTATGACTCTGTGCTCAGAGCGCATCAAATTTATTTCATTTAAGAGTGTTGAGAAAAAAACAAATAATGGAAATAACAACTATTTTGAGATTTCGACATTTCGGCATTTCGATTGCCAAAAATAAACTGAACAACCTTGAATTGTTTAACATTTTGCGTGGTATTATTGATCATTTAAGTTTTCAATTGATTGTCAAGTGGCACGTGTCCATAAGCGGAAGTTGTACCTTCTTCCTTCTATGACATAATATTATTGCTCTTACCCTATAAAGCGTTATTAAAATGAAGTTCATATTCAAAAGAGACACTTATAATATATACTTGATCTATTTATAAATTGTACAATAACTATTTGAATTGATTGAAAGTATATAATAAGTAACGCTACTTTAATCAAGTTTTGCCTTGAAAATCTTCTATAAATTGAAACTTATAACAATTATTGATTTCATATAAGGAAATGAAAATGTTTCTAGGCCTAAATATACATACATTTTTAATATTATATAAATTTCATTGTTAAATTTGTGCTGAGCTTTAAAAAATGAGCTGCACTTAGCATTAACACGTAGATTATACTTCACTTGACTGCAATCAGCGAATTGCATATATATTTATTTAATTCTTTCTTTTAACCTTGAACCTTAACCTTCTTTTTACACAGAACTTGACCGTGGGGGTATCAGAAGTTTCCCCGTTATTTATAGCAACACCGTTTGAGCGTAGAGTCAATTCCCAACTGGAATATCTATCTAAAAACTTCCGAGAACATTGCGAACGACAATAATAATAATAATAATAATAAGAACAACAATTTCTGATAATCAATTGCATTAAATGTATAATTTAATGCGATTGAAGCACGATTGAAAGCAATACAACTTTGCTTTGAGCTCGTCACATAATCGGGTAAAACCCCGTGCAAAAATAAAAATTAATTATAATTGTAGTCAATAAACATGTCCGCGGAGCTTGGCATAAGCAAATTACAACTCTACGGTAATTTAAACAATACACTTTCATAGCAACAGGTGTGCAGTTCACCTGTTTGTATTGTAAATCCTATTTAAGCAATTAGTTCTAGTTCTCATCGTAACGGTAGAGCATCTTAACTTATCTGATTTTATAGCTTGAGCAAACTGATAAGCTTAGAAAGCAAACGGAAGAGATAAACATTTCGTCAACACAAAAGTTTATTTACATACACTACAACGCAGGCATACCCTAACAACTTACATATTACAGGTAAACATCACATGTCGCAATACAATTGCATCCTCTAACCCACTAATTACACAATTATTTTCATTTACTTTCGTTATCGATATCTCACCTGAGTGCATTCAATTGTTCAATTTCAATCTATTTATATGTGTTCCGAGAACTCTAACGACGCATACAAATATGACTCAATTGATCAGTTTTATCCAAGCTGAATAATAACTTCATTATACCCTGCATTTTTTGACCTAACTAATTTACATAGTCTTGGGGTTGCTGAACTCTCGAATATCGTGCAAGGAATGTTGTAATCAGTGCAATTAACACAGCTACTCATACTTAGCTGAAAGCCAGAAGCTGGAAAATAGGTAAAATATTTATGTTAAGACCGTTGACCAAACACATTAGCGCACTGCTAATGAAAAGCACAAATTAGCAGCGTTGGCAAGGCGCAAAAAGTATCTCACAGATGCAACAACAACAACAACAACAACTACAACAAAATCTACAATAAATTCGCTAAATAATTTTCAATTTACGCACAAATGAAATGCTAATGAGGCATATTACATCTGAGATTTATGGATGGACACCCAAATAGAGAGTGAGTGTCAATTGCTGAAGGAAACAACCTAATGAAGCTAATAGAGTTTCGTTTTATCCATTTTCCCAAAAATCTGGAGCAATTCAATTAACAGGTGCCTCGCTCATCAACAGTTATGTACACTCAATTGAACACTAAATGAAAACAGTTATTTATTACCCTAACTGAGCATAACAGATAAGATAGATTGGTATTTTTGTTTGAATTTGTATTGCTAAAGCTTGTCGAATAATCTTCATAAACATAAACAATTGGCACAAAAATATAGTTGTGTCAAGTAAAATGTATGCAAAATGTTGATGTAAAAAGTGTATTTTCTATTCGGCATTTGATCATTTGGTTGATGTATCGATAATGCGCTTTCAACAGTTGAATACGCTTTGAATTGATGTGGGACTACAGCTCTGTGTGTGTGTGTGTGTGTGTGTGTGCGTGTGTATTTGTGTGTGTAATTACCGCTGGGGAAATTATCATCGAGCAACTAAGTAGTTTTTGGCGTGACTACAGCCTTAGTACTCATACTCATCTATAATTTACAGTTCTGCCACTATTATCATAGAACGCTATAACAGCGCATTAGAAGCTGAGCTCAGATACATTCTGATTCAGTCATGTTTACGCAGATTTATATGGAATGTGCCTGGTGAGTCTGGTGGCCGCATTTGATATGCTAAAAGCCTTGCACCACATACAACTTATTGTATTATTATTCCTAGAAGCACAAACAATTAGATGTGCTATTTCTATATGTGCTATTTGCTCAAGATTCGATAAGCTTACCCGAGTTACGTAAGCGTATCGTATAATTGTTTTCAAGATTAACCTATATATATATATATAAATATATACATAACTTGAATATTATCAATTTATATTAATTATATTTTAAATTAATATTTTGTATATTCATTATACTATGTTTTAAGCTTAACAATTCTTGTAATTTTCTTTATTCTGCTTCAATCTTCTTCCCTGTTGCATATTTTGATTGATTACTCATTAACTAGTTTTAAATACGCTTCTGAATTTGTTTATGAATATAATAACAATGATTTAACATTACCATAAGCACTTCAGCATCTTTGGATATTCAATTAGGCTTACCTGTAAAAAAAGTCAATTTCAAACAAATCATCGTTGCATTATCGGAAATTAATGTCATAAGTGTTTAAATATTCGTCAGAAATTAATGTCATAAGTGAATAACTATCCATGTCTAACGTAATATTGAATTATCTCCATTTTTAGCTTGGTAGAAAATTCCTTATGCTCAAATTTTAATCGCAATCAACATAAAACAAAATTATCATTTGCATAGAGAAAATGCCAAACAGAACAGATAATTTCAGTTAATTATGTGGCTGGAAACCGAGTACTTTCTTAGTGGGTTATCTTAATTACATGTGCACCACACTTCACCGTCGAGTGGTGCGTTTCATGTCGAGAGCTCTCTCAGTCAGTCTGTCATTTTCAATCTCAGAATAGAAATTGCAAATGCTAATGACATGCTGCATCTCATGGCGCATTACTAAAACTAAATTAGGTCTAACGATCAAAACTAGAGTCGACTATAAAATACCTTTACCTTACTATGAACTAAATTCTTTCATTTATTATTTCACTGATCATCTTTAACAATCAATTTACTGAATTTATATTATTATAAAATAGTATTTTTAGCTGAAGATGATTTACAATTGAAAATACCATTCAGACATAGTTTTAGGTAAGGGTATGATTATGAAAACCTTGCACATTACAACGTACAAGAGCAGCCACAGCTTGGGATACAGAGACAAAGAGAGATTCAGGTTTAGTTTTGAGCTTCAGCTTTGGCTTGTTTTCATTTCGGTTTGCTGATGCATTCGAAGATTTTGGATGGTTGCCCTTAGACTAATTTCAATTAGACTGAGTGCGGCCTTTGACATGGGGTTATTCTCTCTCTCTGTCTCTCTCTCTCTCTCTCTCCCTGCCTGTCTGTCTGTCTGTTTGTCTGGATATGCTTACGAATGTTAATTACGCAATTGACTTAACCAGCCATGTCATAATGTCAACGACAACAACAATTGAGCTAGTTGCAGTTCGCTTTGCCGTTAGCCTTTTATATTTGACAACCAATTTGGCAAACAAGTCTGAGGACGAGCCGACAACTTAATAAGGTTTACGTATACGTAACATTTGCATATGTATGTGACTCTCCTCTCTAACCGACATTGTTATGCACATTTTAGCATAAAATTTTTGATTTGAGTTTTTAGGACGAACCGCAACCATTTTGTTTTATAATCACCAAAAATGTACCCGAAACCTATTGGCCAGCTATCAATCGAACTAATTAAAAAGTCACACACAAATTAGCTAAAAACAATTTTGGCAAATAAAACGGAGGCAGTCCCCTCCAACGCGGTTTTGTTTATCATTTGTTCTCATTTACATTTAAATTAAATTCTTTTGTTTTGCATTTATTTCCTCAATTTTGTTGTTGTATTTCACTTTCATGTTTTTTTTTATTAATTTATTTGCTTGGAATTTAATTACTTTTAATGCTTATTCTCTTGCATTTTACTTGACATTCTTGTTTCAGACGATACTCGCCTCTCCTACTGTTGCTTTGCCATTCTTGGTGTCTTTCTCAGTCTCCTTTTAGAATTCTTGCAACTTATATATTTTTTTTGTATTTTTGCTGCTGATGTTATGTTGTTTACAAATTGCAACTTATAATTGGCGTGATTCACTGAGCATCTTGAAGTGAAAGAAAACAAGACTTCAATTTCACATTTAAGCAATTCAAAACATTTCTGAAAACACTGATGTGAGTTCCATTGAATATTAAAGTGAATCAGAAAATATGAATTAATTGCCGCATCATACAAATTCTGAAAAACAATACTATGATCATGATATGTAATTCCTTGTTGTAGATTATGCATTTGCTATCAACCTTATATGTACTACAAAGGTTAAGCTTATCAATTGAATAAAAGTTCCTATACTTATTTTTAAACACAAATCTGATGTGTTCGACTGACCGTTCGCTGACGTATCTTATCTGTTATACTTAGTTTATATACTTGGAATTATTAATTGATTAATAATATATATATATATATATATATATATATATATATATATATATATATATGTTGAGTGAAGACAACCAGTTTATAAGCTAATCAAGTGAAAGGCAATACTAATATTTATGCTGGATGAACATTGCATCAACAAAGCATCGGTGGTTCAGTGGTAGAATGCTCGCCTGCCACGCGGGCGGCCCGGGTTCGATTCCCGGCCGATGCAAAACTCTTTTTTTTTAGCTTTGAAATTTGATTGAGATTCCGTTGAAAGGAGGCAAACTTTTGGGGAATCTACACATTGATCCCAACTAATGAATGCTTCAGCTATCTTTGGATGTAATAAACTGCCGCATGTATGCAAATCAAACCAAGTGGATTTCTTGTTGTTGTTGTTTTTGTTTGTTCGTGGTTTATCGCTTGCTGGTCTTTAATTGCTTTTGGTTCGCTGACTTTGTTGGGTTTGCATGCCGCTCGTCCGCCAACAAAGCTCTGGAAAAAATCATGTTACAAAAAGCCCCCAGACAAATGTACCTTATGCCAGAGGACATGTTGACCCCCGAGCAGTGTAACCAGTTATGAATTCCAACGCATGTCTGAATTTAACTCTTGTTGCCCTCTCAACAAAAAATAAAATAAAACCAAGAAATAAAGGGAACTCCCGAGGGTAAAATTAATTTCATGTTGTCAACAATATATTTGCATAGACCAAAAATGGATCAGACGTGTGGCAAGGGAAATGACGATGAGTGGAAAATGGAAGAAGGGTTTCCCTCATGTTAGGGGTTGTAACTTTTAATTAGAAACTCTGACTGGCATCACCAACCGTTCTCTCTCTCACACTGTCTCTCTCTCTCTCTCTCTCACTCTTCTTTTCTAGTTTTTGCTTTTGTTTAGGTTTTGTTAATTTGTGTAATCGTTATTTATGACATCTTTCCAACTGTCTGAATCTCTTTACATGACTGTCTGTGGTCATTATATCATTTAAACTGATAGTTTAATGTTGTTTATTTCCCATTGAGTTGTGGGTCGAGTGTGTTTGAGTTTAAGTGTTTTTAGTAGGTCCCTTAAGGTTGTGGCAAAGTTCACAAAACTACAAAAGTTTACATACTCAAGCAAATGCTTTCATGTGTGTGCGCATGTGCTTAGTAAATTATCATAGAGATAGAGGTGAGAATTTTCGTTGTTCCCCTTTCAGGGAGTGTTGGTAGAAATTTGTAAAGTTTACTAAGTTGTTAAACAACTTTTTTCTTTGAAAAGCTCGCAAGAAAGATCAATGAAACTTTGATCTCATTGTGTGGTTCCTTTAGACTTATTCCTTTCATATTACACCGCAATAGAAATTAAATAGTTGAATTAATACTTAAATTGAGAGAGAGAGAGAGAGAGAGAGAGAATTCTAGGCTAACAACAACCACACAATTACTAAATAAATAGATAAATGAATAATGGTGAAAAGTGTTTGATTTCAACTGCTGCACAGTAGCCTCCATCTGTGTGCCACAATGTGTTGCAGGCAGCCAACCAGCCGACGGCTTTTTAAATTGGCACTGGCCGCGTTTTAATTACGAAACTTTTGTCCTGCAACTTGCACATCCTCCGCTGGGGGAGCTCACTAAAAAGGACAGTCCAATAAAAAAAGGCAGAGACCAGTAGGTTGACCAAATTTACAGTGCAAGTTGCTACGACAGTTTGTCGTTGTATTCGTATTTATTTAAGCTTCTCTGCCACAGTGCTTCGTCTTCTTCTTAGCGCGTCATCACTCTCTTTTTTATACGTTTGCCCAAGCTCATTTTCTTTATTTCTTCTTTTTTTTTGTTTTTGTTTTCCATTCACTCCGTATTTTGTTGAAGTCTTCTTTTGGTTTTGCTGGGGGCACATCAAACAATCATTAGCATCGAGAGCAGACGAGAAAGTTTTCGCCCATTTCCCATACTGGCAAAATGGGTTAACGTATTTTTGGCACTGGCCATAGAGAAACGTCGAAAAGCAATAAACCTCACTCAACGGGAGCTAAATAAAAAATATTTGAAATTTAAATAGAATTAAATAATTAAAAGTGGGCATGGTCCACACCATAAAGTATATATATTGTTGATCTTTAAGGAAAACTCCTGTAAAGCAATCCTCAAAGTTTCACTTGGAATAGGGGGCGAAATACATGTTAATATGTACATATATATCTATACATATAGAAATATATATACATCTATATATGTATACATCTATATATCTATACATAAATCTCTATATGTATATATTAGAACATATTTGATGAGATAAATGAACAAATATTTGTATATTCTTTTATATAAGTACATAATGATCGTAATAACAACGTGTTTAATGTAATTGCACGTATGTATGCGAATGTAAACATGTATGTATGTATGTAAATTCACAACATTCTTTCATACATACTTACATTCACATAAATATACATTCACCCTTCCCGTCATCAAATTTGCGAGCCTCTTTATCGTTTATGCTCTTTGTTCTTTCTATTTTCCACTTACAGACAACTTCATAGTTATACCCTTTGCAGGGATACATTAGCTTATGCAAGAGGTATGTAACAGGCAAGCGGAGGCTTGGCAGACCTTTATAAAGTATATATATTCTTGATCAGCATCAACTACCGAGTCGATTGTTCAGAAATGTATAAGTCGCCAGACCAGTCTTAAATTTTCGTTGCTTATCGTGATATCAATTTTGGAATATTTACAGTTTATACTCTCATTTTAGAGTGCTGTACAGGGTATTAAACTGTCGCGTATACACGACCGATCCGCTTGTATATCATGTGACCATTAAAAATGGGCAATTGATTTTTAATTGTTTTTGTGATCTCTCATACAAGATAATTCTCGCATCGCAGGATAATTCTGTGTAGTACGCAATTTGGGTTTATTTTCGATGAAAATACTAAATATATGTATATATAATATATATAAATATATATACAACCAACTTTATAATCAAAGTACTTAAATTGCACCTGATACAGGGTATTATTCACTTGAGTGCAATATCTGAGATATAAAGAACAAATATTTGTTTTTTATATTATTATTATATTATATTATATACTTTATATATATCTAAATATATATATTTAACTGGAATCTACTGATAACCGTAACTACTCTACTCTCCCCAGTTTTTATATTGTTTATCACTCGCATGACAATGAAATTTGCATTTCTGGCTTTAATTGCATTTCATTAGCAGCAATTAGATTTGTTATTCAAATGTAAGAAATACGGCGCAATAATTTCATATGCGATTTGTGTTTTCGCATTTCGAATTGCAATTATTTGCTCTGTCCAAGCGATACGATATCATGCTGTGGCACATTCGTGTATGTTTTTAGTGTTTGCTGAAATATGTATAACTAATTGTAATTTAATATGCAAATAATTATGCAATTTAATTGAAACAAATTAATTTAATTGCATTATTATTCAGTCTATTGGTTGAATCAATTAAGAATTTCATTTATTATATTCAAAATAGTGATCATTATCAATTTATGAATAGCATAACATAATATTAATTCCATTTATGGTCAAATTTGTTAACAATTTAAAGAAAACATGCCACAAAAGCTACCTTATTAAGTTGCCACAATACCTTGCCATTCATTGCCATTCCCAGTATTCTCTTCCTTTTCAATTGCATGACACTTCTCAGAAAAGGCAACAGGCCCATCTCTCGGGCAATTTAAGCGAAAGGAAAACCTCCGCCTTTTCATAAATCCTTATGAGCATTAATAATCATTAGTTCATACATATCACTCGCCTGTATTTCTCTTTCTATTCTCATACCCATACATTGTGTGGGGACATGTTGGGGTCCAAAACTGTCCCAAATGTTCTCCCCCCTTTGTTTGTCCATTCGCCTTTGGCCTGTGCCATTTTACAATTTGTCAAATTCACTCAACTGTATGACCAAAAAAAAAATAACACACACACACACACACTACACAAACACACACATAAATGAAAAGGAGGCGAAATGTAAAGCTGAAACAGAAAGCGAGAAGCCCAAGATGAAGGCTAAGGCTTAAACCGAGTCCAGTATCCAGATCCCGGATAAATCTTCAGTTGCAAGTGCCTTCAGCCAAATAAACACAAAAAGTAAACATGGAATTGCACATTTTTCACATTTTCCACATCATTTTTGTTATTTTTCCGTATTTCTCAATGCCCTACGAAATCGAATGAACGAGTATGATAGGCTATTATAGATATTTTGGCTAGAGTTTAAGTAAACGACAGATTAATCGTCACCAGAAGTGTTAACTATTCTATTTTAAGATATTTCTGTGTTTCCCCATTGCAGTGCAGGGTATCTGCTTGGCCAGCAATTGTTGTTTTTCATTTGCAGCACTTTTTACTTGCTTTGTCATACATTCCATGCCTATACTAAACAACAAAATTAGGGTCAACTTTGCGGGTGATGTGAAAGTGTGGGTGTGTGAAATATGCGTATTGTGGCTTCTTCTTCTACCCGCTCTGCCTCTTTATTGTGTGTGCGTGTGTAAGAAAGGGGTGGGCGGAGGGGGGTCGCCGCTTGTTATTCTTAACCCTTATCAAATACATTTTTTTGCTCTACTGATTACAATATTATTTTACGTTTTTGCCAGACTCTGAGTGTGATTTATGTGTCTGTGTGTGTACGTTTTTGTGTGTGTGTGTGCGTTTGTGTGTGTGTCATTGCGACAATGCCTCGAAGTTTAGCCTTAGATAATTTCATTTTCTCTGTTCTGTTCTGTTTATTTCTTTCTAGCTTGTCACAATCACAGCTCAGCAAACGATTTGCAATCGTTCGTGTTTTTCTACAATTTGCATAAAAATGTGTTTCAGTTTTGCTAATTTCTTCGGGCATAAACTGCAAAATAAATTTCCATTTAAATGTTATTTGCATACATATATATTTTTATATATATTTTCCACTTTTCTCTTTGTGTTTGTGTGTGAATTGGTTTGGCATTTCCTTTTCCTTTTTAGTGGTTAATCTGCTTCACCAAAGTCACGAGTGCACTTATTTATGTCAAAGTTAAAGTAAAAGTTTTTTCTTTTTTTTTTTTTGTTTGCTCGTGAAGCACCTGGCGCAAAGGATTCCCAACTCATTCAACTCTAAAGTTTTCTCCTCTCTCAACACACCGCCGACTCAATTGCTGGGTGGTTAATTAATACCAGAAGACTAGGAGGCGGAAAAGGAGTCGAGAGTGGGAGACGTGGTCGACGTGGAAGTCAACTTCCAATTGAACTGGTTAAAACTTTTAAGTTGCATTTTATTGCACTTTATCTTTGAGCTATTTGCATAGGCTCCTTACCGATTTATTCTGTTCAATTTCATTTAAAGAACTTCAACGCTTTCATGTACAATTAAAGCCTCAAAGAATTTGCGAATGATAGAGGTTTTACATTGAATACTTTATAGTGCTGTGTCTCTCATTCCCTTAAAGCTTATGCAAAGAGCTTTTAAGCACATTAATCCGTTTTTACTGTATATTTCTAGCTTTACTCAACTACAAATAAATTGCATTCAATAATTTCAGTTTCTAATTTATTTATTTGAAATTTAAGCTCCAATATTGTTTGCTTTTTTCCTTCTAATATAGAATGATATGTATTTCAACACTGTTTGCGCATTACAGAATTATTTCAAGTGTTAATCATATATGTTTATGGCCTATAACATACCCTATGTGGGCTGCCAATTGAGTAAAGCTACCATAAATGTCAAGTGTTAATGAGTCGATAGAACTCGCAGTACAGGACGACGACGCCCAGCGGCTTCACCTAAACACAAACAAAAATCGAGACTTCAAAAATCATAAGAATAAACAAACATTTCAGTTCGTAAGGAAAACACACACATGGAGCGCATGAAGTTCAGCCTATCCCAAGAAAAACAACAAAAACAACAGGAAAAAAACGGGTGGAGCATTAACAATAAAACAGTTAAGTAAATATATGCACAAAAGGAAATTACCGCCTGCCATTTGTGGGACAGACAGCATTTAAAAATCTCACAATCAGTGCAACAATTTAATAAATAACAGAAGAAAAGAACAGACAGAAGGGGGGAGCAATGGGATAAAGGAAAATGGAGGGGAGAGAATTGGTTGGCAAACTATGTGAGTGTCTCTCTGTGTGTGTGTGTGTGTGTGTGTAAGTGTGTTTGTGTTAAGGGCGTGGGAGGCACTTGCTGAGGATGAGGCTGTTTGTCTGCTGCTACTGAAAATGACAAGTCTATGTACACAGAGTTGGCATGTGATCAACATTAATGTTGCAGTGGAAAACATTGCTGCATGCCTGACACTGCCACAGTTGCCAGACATGTGTGTGTGAGCGTGTGTGTGTGTGTTTTGATGGCATACACACAACAGTCCAGCAGTACACCACACTAATGAGAAACAACTGAGAATCGAGGCGCTTACGCTTCATATGACAAGAAAGTTGTATTCAGTAGCTCTCCAGTTCTCTCTATTTCTCTCCCACTCGCCCTCTCTCTTTCTCTCTCTTCTTTTTGCATATTTTCCTTGCAAATCTTCTATATTTATCTTTAATATCATTCTACAAATGTTCTTATCTCTATCTTCTCTGCACTTTACTTTCTTTTAAGGCAAATGATCTCCCACTATTAAATTTATACTCTCCAGTTATTTCTCTAATTTCTCGCTCTCTTTCTCTTTGTATCTCTGTTCTTCTCTCTCTCTCTCTCTCTCTCGTCTAATACTCAACAACTAATAATTGCATAACTTTTTAATGCCAATCTTTCGTGGCCTAAAATAGTAGGAGAAATTATCAAAGTCTATACAGAGTGCGTACTGTAGGGTCTAAAAACACACAGAGAGACACACACACACACAAGCTAGTTGTGTAAATAGCCACGGCAGCAGGACCAAGAGCAATAGCAGGCAGCAGCAGCAGCAGCAGCAGCGTCAGCAGCATCATCATCACCATCACCATCAGCTGCAATTGCAACAGCAACAGCAACAGCCGTTGCAACATGAGCTGGTTGCCTCATCACTGGCAACATGATTACAAACATGCGCTTGGCATTGTGACTGAGGCTATGCACCCTATAGCTGACATGCCCCTGCCCCTCCCCTGCCCGGATCCACCAACCGCCACTTGTCTGACTGACATTAATAAATCGCTTTTATGGCATCAGCTCAGACTCCGCTCAGTGTCTACGAGCTGAGTAAACTGTTGTCCAACTGCCAGCACTTCCTCGCCCCATCTTCCTTACTCGCTCTCTCTTTTAGTCTCTCTCTGTCTCTCTCTCTTTCTCTTTCTAACACTCTTATATGTCCGTTTGTATTTGTTGTTGTCACATGTTTGTTCTAAGCCCGAGCTGCACTCGAGCTACGCTTTATTAATTCCACATCACTGCTGGCGCTTGGACGCACAGTTCAATGAGTTCGTCGCTCTCTCAGTCTCAACATACTCTCTCTCTCTCTCGCTCACTCTCTTTCTTCCGTTTCCTTCTCCCTTATGAATGTCACTTTTGTATATTTTGCTTGTGTGACCCATAAAAAAAATAAAACACACGAAAGCAAACCATTTCTTTGTTTACACACTTACTTACACAGAGACAGACACACACACACACACACACACACACACACACACACACACGTGAACAGACGAGATTTTTGGGAATTCTCGTAACCGCAGCAAATATCAAATTTAAACATTGGCTTCCCATAAAACCGATGACAGTTCAACGACAGTTCAAATGATCATGATATTCAATTGTTGCCAGACATGAGATGAAAACATTATGGATTAAGTTTCAGATGGAAATTAAGTAATAAATACAATTAGAACAACTTCTTTATAGATTTCGACAGAACAAGCAATGTGTATTTAAAAGAAAATCACGATCTAACGATAACGAATTGGAAGTAACGAATATTGCTTAGGCGAACAGACGAACTAACGAGTAAGAATAGTAATAGCGAGAAGAACAAGTGAAAAAAAGTTTAATGTATTTAATGTAACGATGAAATTAGAACAACTTCTTTAAAGATTGAGACAGAACAAGAAAATGACGATCTAACGATAATGAATTGGAAGTAACGAGTACTGCTTAGAGGAACAGAGGGCCTAGAGAGTAAGTATAGAAATAGCGAGTAGAACAAGTGAAAGAAACGTATAATGTATTGAATGTAGCGAATAGTAGAAGAGAGTGTTAATTATGGATGGGCTCTCTGAGCTGGAGTCAAAGTAAGTAATAAATGCAATTAGAAAATCGTCTTTAAAGATTGAGATAGAACAAGAAAATGACGTTCTAATAACGATCGATAACGAATTGGACGTAACGAGTATTGCTTAGGCGAACAGATGAACTAACGAGTAAGAATAGTAATAACGAGTAGAACAAGTGAAAAAACGTTTAATGTATTGAATGTAACGATGAAATTAGAACAACTTCTTTAAAGACTGAGACAGAACTAACGAGTAAGAATAGTAATAGCGAGTAGAGCTAATACTAGTAAAAGCAACGTATAATGTATCGAATAACAACAACGAATAGCATAAAAGAGTGCTAATAACTATATTGTTATTACTTACTTACTTACTTTGGCCACTCAAAGTTATATATTCAATACAAATTAAATTGTAAACTTATCGATATTAGTTTAGCTCCGACCTATACTCCAAACGGAGCACACGTCATCCATCAAACAACTTCGATTAATAATATATTATAATTTATATTAATATGCAAATACTATGCCACAGTCACATGATGCGCTTGTATTGTTCAGTACTTGTGACGTTAAGAAGCGCCCGCAACAAGCACACATACACACACACACACACACACCTACACACACACAAACCAATAAACAGATGACAAGGCCAACATTTCAAAGACACACTTGGGTGTTTTTAGCTTTCATTAATTTCTGTGGCATCGCCGCCTTGTGGAATATATTAAATTGTGAACTCACATTAACATTTAAATTTGTTTTCAATTTTGTCAGGCAAGAATTATTATTATGTAGATAGGATAGGCCCAACATTCGAATGGCTTCAACTAAATTTGTCACCTCTAGAGACAACAAAACCCATCCACTTGGAGTTTTATTATGTAAATTAACCGAAATCTGTCACTAGACAGCCACCGTTTTCTTAGAGCATCGCACCTCTTTGCGAGGCCTTACCAAATGTTTAAGTCCCTTGTTGTTATCGATTGAGTTAATAATAGTAGTCTCCGTTGTTGTTGTTGTTGTTGTTTGCTGTTGTGAGGCTACTTTAAGTCTAAATGATGTTAAGAAGTTGTAAGCACTCAGAATTAGGTCGGCTATTGTGGAGCAAAGATGGAGAAATATTGGAAAAAGCAAAAATATAACTAAATTATTAAGATTATATAAAAAGCAGAAAGCTATTAGTGCAATAACAGTGTTGGAAATGGCATTTTAGTGAATTATATAATAGTGTTGGGTAGGTATTAATAATAACAGTGTTGAATATTGCATTTAAATCAACAATATAATGTTGCTATTAATGATTTGAATTGAATGAATCGAATAGCAACTATTAAAGAATGAGAAACATACTTTTTTTAACTCCAACATAATAAATCTCGTAGTTTGTACTGCTTTGTTTAAACTGTTAATAAACACGGGTAGCTTTTTTTAAAGCAAATCGATTAAAATACTTGAAATTGCGATACTTTAAAATGTTTCATTCTTTCTGGATGCGCTTCATATTAAAAGCGTGATTGCATCATTTCATATATGTGAATTGCATTCCATTTGGCCAACAGCTGGTGCCAATTTCCAACTCAGCTGACTCACCGCATTTTATAGCGTTTTTGGTTTTCACACGTTTTTTTTTTTTGGTTTGAATAAGAATTGAAATTCGAACGTCGCATTTATGTTAATGAAAATAAAAACCGAATAACACACAAATGCACACAGATATGACGACGGCAATTGAAGACTTCGGTTCGCTCTTTTTAAACTGTGTCAAGTTCATTCGGCAAAATTTCTTTGCCGATATCAAAATTCAAACAGCACTACAGAACCAGAAAGCGAATTCCTATACCACGCTGTCAACACAGCTGCAAAGCGGGTATAACCAAGCTAAGAGTTTGTGAATCACGAGAAGAAGACGAAGAGACTAGAAGATAAACAAGTTGATTGTGAAAACTAACGATACAATGCTCTCCTAGGTCTATTAGAGTCAGCTAGATTAAGAGAGAACAAATATTGTTTGCCATTTCATATTAATAAGCCCTATATAATTTATAATTTCTATATTATTTTAATTATTTTATTATTATTATTTTCTATTTAATTTATTTTCTTTCCCTTCTTTATTTGTTATTCCAAAATTCCAGGGTATTTAAAATTATTTTCTTTTATATAACCGTTCCCTTCTTGATGTTATTCCAATATTCCGAGGTATTTTCTCGGCGACTTCTTTTTACTTTTGCTAATCAGCTAAAGCAAACTTAACCAACAAAATTGTTGTATTTATTCAACCAGCAGCCAACAAATTTATAGTACTCGTAGTACTATTTGCACAATTCTTTCTCTCTTCTCGTATTTTGTGACGAAAATAAAAATTTCAATATTTATCTGCTGAGCTGGTGGCCGCCTTTCCCGCCGCCCCCGAAGATTCATATAGACGATTGTGCTTTTCGACTTACGCATTG
This sequence comes from Drosophila macrospina, assembly GCA_035042075.1. Lineage (NCBI taxonomy): Eukaryota > Metazoa > Arthropoda > Insecta > Diptera > Drosophilidae > Drosophila > Drosophila macrospina. Next base: position 5,842,942 of record JAWNLW010000539.1, read on the forward strand.
ACAGTTGTGAATGAAACAGTATCAAGAGAACCGTACATACCTGCAAATATACAATCACAATAAACTTGGTAAATAAAATGGTAATTGCTCAGCAAATATTTGATTTGAGTGAATGAAATTGTGTTTTTTAAATTTGACTCTAGATGAAGTGTAGAATGAATCAATAACAATTAAATAACAATTTTAGGCATTTCAAAATACTTAGATTATCTTTAAAAACTTGACTTAAGTTCAACTCTACTATTATTTATTTATTATATATTTATTAGTCATAGTCTACATTTTTTTAGTAAATAAACTCATGTTTTTTGTAGCTGGCAGTGAGATGCAATAGAAAGTGTTGCTGAATCATAGATCTAAAATAGGCTTAAAGTACAACTGGTGCCTAACTGTTATCAAAGGTATTTACACACCATTTAAATGCTAACTCTTGTATTTAATTTATATTAATAGATATTTACAGGGGCTGGCTGTCCTTTAATCTGTCTCGTTCGGCCAAATTTTGACACAGCAAAGCCATTCAGTGCATAATAGACTTATCTTTCTATTGTATAGTTCTATAGTTATATAGCTCTGTAAATTGGATTAGATATTCCGTTTGAATGTATTCTTAGGTCCTGTTCCCCACGAATCGTTGTATTTTAAATCGTATATCTGCTTCAGTCAGTTAATGAACTATAATTCAAATCTTATCAACTGGCAATATTGATAAGCAATTGGAAATGCAATTAACTGCTGCACAATGGCTACCAAATTTGGGCAGCAATTACAAATTCGGCAAATGCGATTTAAAGTCTAATGAAAATGAAAACTAATCAGCAAAGTTTGCAGGAACCACAGAAAATTTCCGTTGCATTGTTGTGGTGCAATTGAAAGGTGTTGGCTGTGGTGTGAGCTCTGAGCAAACGGTAAAATCAATTAATATGGCCAAAAAGGTTGCCAGCTAGGTTGGTTGGGCCGTGCGGCAATGTGGCAATGTGGCAAGCAACACGGCCACTGCAATTGGCACCGGACAAACGTGAGGCAATAAGCTTAGTGCAACAGCATCAGCAGCAGCAGCAGCATCAGAAACTGAAACTGAAACTATTGAAAGGCCGCCAATGCAGCAATTGCCAGGCAGGCGGAGACACGTGGTACTTGCTACGTGGTACGTGGTACGTGGCACATGGCTAAGCCAGCAAAACTGTGCAGCACTACGCACATTGTGGCGGCGACTCCTGCGAGCTGTTGCAATGTCATGGATATGTTGCTACTGCTGCAGCTACCCAAACAACTGACCAGCAATCAACTTATAAGCACAAAGAAGGCGAAGGCATGCCTGGCAGCAACATACAAATAAAAAAGTTGCAACAACAATTCGTGCAGCGCGGTGGCAACAGTTATTAGTGCCACATGTTGCAGACGTGAATGCCGCTGACGATACGCATTGTTGCCATAAAATGCTGCAGTCAGCAGCATTTAGTTAGCTGTATAAGCCAAAACATAACTGTAAAGCACCCATGCTACAATTAAGCACTGATGTTGCATATGCCACAGCGTGCACACTGAGAGAAACTACGACTTGCTATTCAAGAGCATATGATTTCATTCTTTTTGAGCAAATTATCAAAGTTCAAAGAGATGAACATTCAGGCAAAATACTTTAAAGAATATAAACATTTTGAAAGCATGTGATTTTCTCAGTGTAGATGCTAAAAGTGGCAACGGAACAGTTAGTAAAAGCTGATAAAAAAGAGTTATTTTAATTACCAATAAATGTAACGCTTGATTTTTAAAGACTTTTAGCTCAACAACATTTAAAAACATTTAAAGTCAAATTTTATTCAGCAAAGTTATTTGTTTGCTTTGTTTTTGCAGCTTTTTATGTTCTTGGGCTATGAAAAATGACTTAATTACGCATTTGGTGTGACGAGCGATAAGTAAATCTCTGCATTTAGTATGCTGTCAAAGGCAAAAATGTAGGCAAGCAAATAGGAGTGCGCCTAGTCGAAAGAGGCACGACATAGAGATACCCTGCGCTAAGAAACCATAGCAGGAATTTGAACTCACGTGCCTAAAAATATAAATATATAGTATATATGAATATAGGAATAGTTAGCAAGATTGCAATGACAAACAATATACCCTATTTGGCGCAGGCTATACAAATTGTTGATACGATAACTTCGTGGACGTCATGACTTAATTCCAAACTAAATAGTTGATGTAGCACTTGAAATGTATTTTCTATTTTTTAAAACGCTCACAAGCCCTGTAATTAACTAACTACTTTAAAAACAACCTTGCTAGTTTCTCTAACAAAAAAGAGTGAGTTACGTACTACAAATGCGGGCGTTAACTATAAAAAAAAAACTATAAAAAAAAAGAAAAATAGAAAGAGAAGCATACCCGCCATGTAAACTGGGGTAGGGCTGTGCAACAAAGGAGCTTGCCCCAGTCTAAACCGAACCGCGTTACGCTCTACTAATTTGCAGTTTAATTATTTTCAATTTTACACAAAAGTAACCGCGACATGCACTTGACAAGTAGGCAAGCAAATGTGCAATTCAAGTGCAGGCAAAAAGTGTATGTGACGACCATGTCAGTGGACAGGAAAGGGGAAGGAGTGAAGGCAAATAGCAAATAGCATGAAATTACTAATTGCGCTTTAAGTAATAAAATGTAAACGAAACAATAAGCAGACTGTATATAAAAGACTACTTAGACTGGCCAAAACAAAGCGGATTAACTGCAGATAAGTGCTGTAATGCTTAAGAGATTAGAAAAGTAATTAGCTAATTTATAGTATATGTTTCATAGTAATTTTGCAGTGTAAATTGTACATTTACGAGAGTATACTTATGTGGAAATGGGTCTGGCATCGCCGCTCAGCCTTCTCACCACACTCAGCTGAGCGACGAAGAGTTGTTCAACTCGAGGTGAATAGGGGAGTTCTGATCGAGAACCCGAGCAAAGAAGTTGAAATTAAGACGAAACGAAACATAAAGAATTATAAAAGAATATCTTATAATAACTTACTTATTTTTTCCAAACTTGATTACAAATAAACTTATATAATTTAAAAACAGTGTGAATTTACTTAATCCAATAACTTAAATTCCAAATCGGATGCAACTTAAACTTCAGCTAATATTGTAGTTTGTTTTTGCTGCTTTAAGTTACGATTGTATTGTCGATAGTATTCTTAAATTCTACAGTTATCGTAGTCGTATTGCCAACTATAAATACTCAGCGTTATAGTTGCAAGCATATTTGCCGGGTCGTGTAAGTTAGGTGTGGAATGCGTGTGTGGCAGGTGGCACAGACGGTTGTAGTAACAATCCAATTACGTTTAACTGCAATGTGCGCGACATTTACAAGAGAGCGCCATCAGGTGTGTGTGTGTGCATACACACACAGGTATATAGATGTAAACAAACATAAATGTGTGTGTGTTCATGTGTGTGTCGGGCGTATCGTGTGTCCGCCGTCACAATAAAAACAATTTATGTAATTGTATTTGCTTTGCAACTTAAATTAATTAAAATCAGACACGGACTCAACTAATGATAATAATAATAATAACAACAACAATAACAACAACAACAGCAGCAACAATAATAAAATAGAAAACACGTAAAAATGAGCAGACATAAGCTGCAAATGGGACACAACACAACAAGCCAATTAGCTGGCAATTATCAATTCATGTTCAATAATTAATAATGCTTAATAAACTTTTCTATTTTTCTTTGGCCACAAAATGTGCAAGCTTATCAATTAGATATTATGAGTGGAACTGGTCGACTGGGTGGTGCACATACTACTTTATCTTATCTTATCTCTTTGCCATTTACCACAACATGTGCAATCAATTGCACAGTGAAACCTGCTGATGATGACTCAGTGCGAAGACGGCGATAGGAACCACTTTGGAAGCAACACTCGAGACATGCTCAGGTGGGTGTGTGGGTGGTTGGTTAGTTGGTTGGTTGGTTGGTTGCTTATCTATAAAGTCAACCCTCCAAGACATCAAGTTAATTAAGCATATTTGTGGCTTGAGGTAAAAATTGCTTGAGTTCGCTGCAAGTGCAACTTGTAAAAATCAGTGGTTAAAAGTCTCCCTCAAATGACAATGAATATACAGAAAATGCTAAGAAACAGCAACAATAACAATAAGCGAGGGAGAGCAACAACAACAACAACGACAGCAACAACAAATGGCAAGCACGCCAGACACGTAAGCATCATTAATCAAATGTCCAGACAAGTGTAAAGTAAAAACAGGCGCACGACAACTCCTGCGCAAAAGGACTGAGTCCAGGACCCTCGACTAGACGTCATCCAAACTGTGAATGAAATACACCGCCCAACACACACACACACACACACACACCCAGCCCAGCCACACGCTGTTCAGGTGGGGCAACCCAGGTGGGGCTGGTGGTGTCGCACACGCAGTTTAAACGTTCAACCGACTGAGTTGGACTTTGGGGGGAATGATGGCGCCTCGGCAAGGAAACACGTACCATCTTGAAGTGGTTTGTGCCCCTAAGCTTCATGACCCACTCGACAAGCACTCGAGGCAGCCACCTCTGCCTGTTGACAATAAACATTGCGATTGTCGTAAGACGACGAGCACAATCACAAGGCACACGCAGTACGCGAACTCTTCTCCGCTCTATCTCTGAGTTGCTCGCTCTCGCTTCCTCTCTCTCTCTCTCCTCTCTCTACTTTCTCACTGCCCAAATCTAATATTAAGCGCCCGAACAAACCGCATTGTTGACATAGATGACAGTGCTGACATTTTAGTTCCCAGGTGTGATTAATTTTAACCATTGTTGTCAAACTCCGCTACATGCCGTCTGCTTGTTCGTGCTACATTTTGATTTTTATACCTATTATATGTGTAAAATACAAGGGTATATTGTACACGTTGTAACAGGCAGCAGCATGTAGATACTTAATCAGCTACAGCGGTCGAGTCTCTGTATTAATTAATGGGTATCTCACAGTCGTGCACTCAATTACTTTATTTAACTTTTCAAACTCTATCAAATTGGTAATGGCATTTGTGGAATTTCCCATCTAAACAGCTATTCACTCAACAACAGTGAAGCACATGTGGTCAATTGTTTATTTTTCAATTGAGTTGCAAACTAATCGTAGTGCAGTTTAAATAGATTTGAAAATCATCAAAACTAACTAAGAATTCGAATGGAGAATGACTTAAACAACTTTCAACTTTTAAAGATTTTTAAGTACAAAAAGAAAACTCATTGGGATTCAAAACTTTCCAAATTGCAAATGTTCGACTTAAAATGCAATTACATTCAACTCAATTTATGAATGATAACTTTCAGGTGTTTGTAAGTCTCGAAATTGTAAATGATATAAGTCCCGAGCTAAAGCCAAGGTAAACTATTTTATCGCAAATGATTATTAAGTCTTTCCACATTTCGAGGCACCAAAAAATAAAAAATAAATAAAAATAAACAAACAACAAGTGGCGCCAATAAAACTGATATGCGCAAGTGTTGGATCAACAATGGAACTTGTAAAAAAGAAAAACAACAACGAAAGCAACAAAAATAGATATAAATGTTGTGTATTCATTTAGGCACAATGCATGTAACGCAATCTGTGATCAACCTCTGATCAATCTGTGATCATCATCATAATGCGAGGTATAAATCATGTCAAGGTTTTCCACAGAGAGATCCGACGAGTTGTTTGAATTTAAATACGATTCAGTTATCAGATTCCGTTCGTGTTAATGCTGATAAGCAAGCATGACAATCACTTATCACTCGAACGTAAACACATTGTGGAATTATTTCAATATTAGATAAGAAATACTTAGCCACCCGGTGACAAAGTGTTTTCCAACAATTTGAAGTAAAAAATGCAATGAAATAACGAGGCAATAGCAGTTGCACCTGCTGCAACGTTGAATGCATTGTACATTGTATTAAAAAATACATATTTATTAGTTTTCATGTAAAAAGTGGGAAAAATGCATACAGTTGAAATGGAAAATAAATATATATAAATATAAATATATTCAAGTAGCAGTAAAAACGAGTATTTATGTTTAAAAGTCATTTTAAAATGTAATTTATATCCCATGTGGCAGTAATAACTTGCATATAATATTGCATATCAATTAATAAGCCTGCTTCATACATATGCAGTATTTCGAGTATACTCAATCAAATCAAAGAGATTTTCACGCCATTCGCTTTAAATTGGCTCCAAAAACAATTGAAGCATGTCTCCAGGCTTATGCCCCACATAAATGGATTCATTTCCATGGAACTTTCAGTTGAGAAAAGAAAAGCGAATAAGAAAATGTCGCTCATTACGCACGTCAGCATCCAATTTGTTGTCACATTTTGACGAACATAAAAGGAAAAACGAAACGAATATCAAGGAAGGAAATCAGACCGCGTTGTGGGACACGCAATTTCAAAGATTAAATCCCGCACATTACATCAAATACATGGGGCTATTCTTATCCCTTTTATTATACTCAAACGCAGTTTCCTCATCTGTATTTCTTTTTTTCTTGTTTTTTTTATATCTTTTGACCAGTTCATCTTTATCACATAACAAAATAACATGAGCTGTCGTCGTCGTCATCGTTGGGCAGCCAAAAACTTTCGACATAATAATAAAGATTTCATGCCTGCAAAGCGAGCAGAGTCGAGGACAATCGTTGAGCCATCAACAACCACCAACGCGAACAAACACAACCAACACCACCCAACTCCCAATTGCCAACGCCCAACTCGCACTCTCTGAGCGCTGTCTTCAAGGGAAATAAGTTAATATAATATTAAAGCTGCTTAAATTCACGATTACATAATATAATATGAGCTGACAATGTCAATACTCGTTGAAATCTCATATGTCTATGTCATACTTATATAAACCTTTGCTGCAAGCACAACAATGCCGGCACCACCACCAACAACAAAATATATTAAGAAAGCGCCAGATGATGTGCAAAATGTTGACAACATCACAATGAAATTATACAGTTTCAAGAACGAAATTGCGATACTCTAACCAGTGAATCATTTGCCAATTACAGAATTCCCAGTAATGTCATTTGATATTTGAATGCCAATGATATGCCACAAGTTTCAGTTTGTAAACTCTATAAATGTAAATTATAAAAGCTAGGAATTTTCAAATTTCATTTATTAATTCCAGTAACTACTGTCTATTATTGGCCGTTTCACATTTAGTGAATAAAACATGAACAATCATTAAAAGAAATATTGCGTGTCATGCAATCAATAGTCAATTGAACTTGTCATGCTAAATAGATAGATACGAGTATTAATGCCAATCATATTATTGAGGGCTTTTCCGTTAGCTGAATAGACTCATTATTAATATCATTATTATACCAACCACGAAGTAAATTGATGACTTTCATATACTCTACTAATCTAACACATGACCATAAACAAGACTTGATTAAATGTTATAAATATCATTTAATTCAAACACAAAGTGTATTGCTTGATAGAAATATAACTGAATTAACAAAAAACTTATACTATATATATATATATATATATATATTTATATTTGTGACATTTGTATGTCAAAAAAATGTTGGTATATTTTCAAAGTTTTGAGTCAACGTTGCATCAATGCAACTTGACATACAAATGTCATGAATCTCTCTCTCTCTCTCTCAGAGAGTCGACTCTATATACATATATACATCTATATATCATTATATATATAAGAGCATTTATTTATGCGAACTACTTTGAAGCTTTGTTAGCTATGCTTTTCTGTTCGTTGTCCCGGTTATCGCATTTGTTATGCCATTTCAGGCGCTGTTGTTAGTTGTTAGTTATTTATTCGCATTTAGTATATGCGAAAGTTAAATTGTGTAGAAATTCAAGACGCATCGTCATCTTTCTCCTGCTGCTGCTACTCATAAGTTTCAGCTAATCTTAAGTCTATATAGTTATTTTATGATGTGCACGCTGTTGGCTTTTATTATACTTATTATACAATATACAAATACAGCCCACTTGGGGTAAGTGGACTCAGGACTGTCCTTTCAGTTGACGTCTGTGTGTGTGTGTGTGTGTGTGTGTGTGTGTGTTCTGTGTGCTCTGAATAAATTTCGTTTATTGCCCATAAATTATCCTATTTCACTGAATTCTTGATTTTATTTGATCAAATTAGTCGAAATCTTTAAAAGAAGTCGAAACAAATCAAAACAAAAATAAAAACAAAACTCAACGTTGACATTGCATATAAAACAGTTTTCTCAGCGACGTTTGTTGCTTAATGGATTTTATGGATTTACAAAATTAATTTTAAGCATGATTTTTTGATTTTGTTAAGGGATTTCGTATTAGTTATAGCGTGCTTAGAATAGAATAATAGAATAGAATTAATAAGATCTCATATTTAATCAGCTCTAAGGCTGAGAAGTTTACTTAGAAACAAACGACTCAGCTCATCAACCTGATCAAGCAAATATAAAGCATATTAAATTCATTTAACTGAAATTCTGTCTCCCAATATACAATTGTTTCTAACTAGAAAAGTTGTATTGCAATTAGTATGACAAGCCAATCAAACGTTTCCTGTCTGCGTGATTCATCACTCCCTTTGTTGTTGTAAGTTGCATTTGTTATCCTTGACTTGTTAAGAACAATTCTCTACACATTCTCTAGCTACATGAGGGACTGATCAATGGGACAAACGTTTAGACAAAGTATCCATCAGTAGGACATCAGTAAACAAAAGAAGACCCTGGCAATTTCAACAGAAAATCCACAGCAACACACACACACACACCCACACACACATACACCCTGATAACTGTCTGAAGTTGTAAGTTCCGCTCTCACTCGTCGAACAATTGTAGTGGCAAATTGTGTGGGACTTTTCTTTTTGGCACGCAAAATCCTTAATTACATCCGTTTGCAGTCAGCGCGTGTATCCGGCGTACTGGCTGGTTGGAAAAGCGTTGGGAAAACCGCAGCGAATAACACGTGGATAGGCGAACCACAGTTGGCATCTAGTCACGTTGCCAGTCAGCCAGCGAGCCAGACGCACCCACCAACCCTCCACCTACACCACCAACACCACCACCACCACCTACACGCTCTTTTCATTCCTTAACAACAATTGCGCTTGTCACCAGCTGTCCACAGTTTTTCCACATTTTCTTCTGCTACATTTTTCGCACGTATTGTCCGGACTTTGAGTGGCTGCTGCTCGTCTCACGAGTCGAGAACAGATGAGAAGAGAAGAGAATCAACCACTACTGCACCCCTGCTACACCCACTCACACCCCAGAATGCTGAATGCTGTTTTTGTCACCTTGTACTCATTGCTGGTCAACTTTTATGACTCGGGTTTGTTCTGAGGGATGGCAAGGGAATAAGGGAAAGGGATAGGACAAGAGAGGCGAAAGGTTAGTGCACTCGAGTCTGAACGATCTACACTGCTGTTAACTATCCACAAGGGTCCACTGACTTCATATGATTAAATTGCTTAATTAGAATGCACCCGGATGGGCAGAGTTGAAATGGTTTTATGGGGTTCGTCCCATGCTCCGTTCCGCCTTTCATTAGTTTCCTAGAATTCTTATCAAAATCGATAGTTAATTGAATTTTCCAATAACTAAATATCATTTTGATGTATGCTTGAATAGGTGTGTACTTTTAGACGAGTAAGATATCAATATGACATTCTGATAAAGTTAAACTTATCGACAGACCATAAATATAATCCACATTAGTTATACTCTTTCTCATTTCAATAACAATTTATCTAAGTGATTAAATTCTATTACTGTTTAAACAGAAATTAATTATTTAGAACAATTTGAAATGTGTTAAGGCTTTGCAATATGCAAATATATCGTCAAATTATTCAATTATTTGTCTTTCACTTGGATTTATCCAAGTGCTGGCCACATAAACAACAAATCCAAACAAATAATAACCACATATAATAATTATATATGCATATAAAATTGGGTACATCAAATTCAAATCTGTGTGCTTAAACTATTTGTTTTGAGGTGTATATAATTAAATACCCTGGAAAACACAATGATATATAAATTACATAAATCTGCAGACTTATTATTTGTGAAAAGTAAAATAGTTTTTCATTATATCAATGCATTATATAATTAATTAGAAATTAAGGGTATTCAAAAAATATTTATCATGAATTTAAGCATTGAACTGTAGCCCATCATTAATTGAAACACTCAGATAAATGCAATCTTAGACTAATGCATTAAACAATGCATTGCATACATTATCAAAAACTAGCATACCCTATAACAAATGTAGAAAAAAGAAAATAGTAATGTTTGCATTTAAAATTAATTATGTAAATAGAATCGAAAACGCGACAATGTTTAATGCGCATTCAATTTAACCAATTTTTTAGCATGTCAATAAATTTGCATATCAATTTTATTGATTAATGAACAACAACAACAAAACTAAAGTGAATGGCAAATTGTAAAAAAAACTAATATATATAACTAGTTATTGTTCTTATTGTCGAGCGCATAAACATTTTCAAGTTGAAAATTGGCAGTTCATTAATTAAATTAAAGCAGAGGAAAAACTTTGCAAATAAAAAAAAAACAAACAAATAAGACAACGAAAACAAAAATAAACTGAAAAACTAACCCAAAGCCACATGAATTAAGCGACGAACCGCAATGAACCCGCTAAGCGACCCCATGCCGACCCCGTTTATATGATTTACAGGCTAGTCTCTGAGTCTCTGGTAAGTCTTGCTGACCTCGCCCCCTGCCTGGACATCAAACTCACTCAGAAATGGGTTGTTTCTGATACAGAGAAATTACTGGACTGCAGATGGGCCAAGGGAGTGATTCTTTTACTGGCGCGGGGGAACCGCGAGGGTACCGGGAAATGCGTTAAGTTGCCGACGGCTGTTGATGTTTTCATAAAACCTAATAAAGCTTCCATTCAAATTTCTGTGACTAACTTTATTTTGAGTTATGCATATTAATAATGTGCGAAGGAAATGCGGCAGACGACGCGCTGTTGCCAACCTCTCTCTCTCTCTCTCGCTCTCTCTGTTAATTATAATTATACCCTGTGCGCAGTAGCTGCATCAACTGGGTATGTGAACGAACTTTCAACAAGGAACTATATGTCAACATATATTAACATATATATGAACTTGTTATGCTGAAATTTGCAATGCGATTGCATTTTTCCTACTTTTAAGGAGTATGTTTAAGTTGAGCATGCTTGATAACAACCTTCTAGCTTGCTTTAGTACAAACACTGCTGATAATGATAATGATAATGATAATGAGTTTGCTGATTATGAGCAAAACATCTAAAGCCCAAAACAGGAAGCAGCATCACGTTATTCGCTTTGTCTATTTGCTTTTCTGACCTTTGAATATTTTCCAACTGCCAACAAATCGTTTGGCAATTAATGGGCAAGCGGAAGTGCTAACGAAATTTCGCTTGACCAGAGTTGTGATTTGAATGCTTCTACATTGACAAAACCGCAACTCTTGATGCCGATAATTGCAATTGTCAAATGCTAAAAATTGTTCACATTCAATTAATTTTAATGAGCTGAAAAACTATGTGCAAATATGCAAATTATATTATATATGTATATATATGTAGTAAAATGCAGTCTGTGATAGTTACATTACGTTCGTTAAGATTTGTGGGAAACTAACTAATGTCAATAGCTTGATAATAATCAATAGAGATTTTGTTATATGCAATAGAGTCGAGTATATTAGAGAGAAACTGAATACAACAAATGAACTTTAATAAATAGTAATTTATTAATTCATTTAAAACTTAATATTCAATAATTTGAACTTTTTCTTATCGAATTGTATGTAGTATGATTATCTCTTGGCAAGTTGCCCAGGAAAGCCTTTAAGATTTTTCTTCATAAACAGTTTTTAGTTGAGAAAGTTTCACTGTAATTGAAATAAAAGCTAAAAGCTGTACAATTTCCAAGTATTATGTGTTATTAATTTTGTGTATTATTAAAACAAAAGCCCCAAATTAAGTAGACGAACTGACTTTTTCAGCTACTTTACAATTTGTTGCTGTGTGTGTGTGTGTGTTTGTGTGTGTGTTGAAGCTTATCGCCTGATTCCATTAACTTTAGAGTTGATCGCATTTGACCTTCGCCTTGCCAAGTGTTTGGCTAAAGAGTACAAATTATAAAATCTACCAAAATTCAAGTTGAACTACTAAATTATATGGTTCAAGAGAGCAACAACAAAACAGGTATTCAACTTGATCACATCTCTATTGTCTGTGATACAATATTTGTATATATGTATATTTGTTGCATGTATATGATAATTGCCACTGCCTGAGCCTGAACTCAAGTGGACTTGCGGTATATTACACACGGACAACCGTGTAAACGTCTCGAATTCAGTCGACTTCAAAGTTAACAGATTGCATTATCTGGCGTATGGGAGTTCAATGGCATCATTTATTTGTTGTCATGAGACAACAAATCAAGTGCGATATTTGACACATATATATATATATCTCTCTCTCTCTCTCTCTTTCTTCTTAAATTTGCCTATCTCTCTCTGTCTGTCTGTTTTTCTTTTGCTGTTTCTTTTTCTCCGCAAGTAAATGACTCCCTTAGCACACAGGGAAGCTGTTGATGATTATGCAGTTTCACAGATTTTCTTTGCAGTTTTCAGCCAAACAAATTGCTTTTTTTTATGCATAAGACATAAAGGAAGTTGGAGTGAGTGTTTGTGTGTGTGTGTGTGTGTGAACGCACAACATCTTAAACCAAGTAGAACAAATATCATTTACAGCTTTTGACCCACTTTTATTTTGAGGCTGCTTCTCATAGAGCCCACAGCCAAAGGCGACTTTTCGCGACGTGTGCAACTTTTCTTCTTCCTTTTTGCCTATGAATATAATAGTAAAAGTGAATGAGGTTCTGGCTTCTTCTTCTTTCTGCTTCTACTTCTGCTGCTGCTCCTGTTCCGCCTCCACGACACGTCAGCGATGCGGGAAAACCACAGCCTCAGCCTCAGCTTCAGCCGTCGGCAGCTTTTTGCAACTATTTCTTTTATGACGTTGCCTCTTGTGGCATGGCAACTGCGGCTGTCGTCGTGGCTATTAAATTTCAATTATTGTTACATTTTTCACACACTGCAACGCGGGCGACGACAACCGCCATGTGAAATGGGAAACGGGAAAATAGTGAAAATTGTGGAAATGGGAATTGGACCAAGTGTCGTTTGGTTAACGCAAATGTCATAAAGTTGAAATGCATTGATGGCATTGCCTCATGTTGTTGCTGCTGTCGCCATTTGACATTTGCATCTCTTTGTCGCTTTCACATTTCATTCACACTCTTCACATATGCCAACAGCTTGTGGGTGTTAGCGGAGTGCGAAGGGGGCAGAGGGGGCAGATGTACGTCAATGAGTTGCTGAACTTTGTGGCTCGCGTTTAACAAGTGGCTAATAAAGAAAACGTCATAAATCTGCAAAACGTGTTGAAGTGCAATTATCGATAAAGTGCAACAATCGTTAATCGCGTAATTATCGAATTTGCTTACCGCTTTAACACTTGTTAATACCGATTATCGCTTAAGACCCGTTTCAATTGCTGAGCCATTAATTGAGTTCACTTAACGGTGCACATAAAATAACTGTAATTATTGTTAATGGGTATGTCAAATTCGAGCATATATATATAAGAGATAGAAGAAGCAATATGCATTTAAACATATTCAATTATCCTTGTGCCCAAATAAATGTTAAATCACATTATGGCAAATTACAGGGTATTTCTGCAGGTATAAGGTATCAAATAATCTGTAAAATGAATTCGCTTTGAACATTCTAAATGCTAAATTTGAATTCAGAACACTTAAGTCAGCGGACTTTCTAATCGAATTTGATAGATCATCGCTAGCAGACAATGGACAGCCAAAAAGTTGTTCAAACAACTTTTGTTGCTCACTGTGTCTTTGGAAAGCCAAACATGGCCCAGACCATTAGCTCATTAAAGCCAACTGCCAAGAAACAAAACAAAAAGCAACAGCAACAGCAACAACAAACAGAACACCTCAATGGCATTTTAATTGCAAAACTTTAACAACGACAATAGGAACAGCAACAATAACTACAATAACAATAAAAGCAACAACAACAACAGCAACAACAACCAGCCACAACAACAACAATAACATTGGCCCAAGCTGACCGTCAGTTTCTTCCGTTTTGGCCAACTCTTGGGCTAGCTTCTCAACTACTCAACTTCTTCGTCTGCTTTTGCTTCTGCTTATTGTTGTTTGAGCTTGAAATTGATTTGCTGTGTAAAGATAATTCAATATTTTATTGTTTTATTTCATGTAGCTGAATTACGAAAAACCTAAGCTTATTTCACATTTATTGTTTCGCCACTCGAGCCGCCCGCTTGCCACACCTCGTCGTCCCGCTTCTAAAGTTCTTAATCGTGTTGCTGTAAACCGATCGAGCGTGAAAAGGTGAAGTCAGCCAAAGCCAAAGCTGAAAAGCGAAAAGCAGTTAACCTATAAAACATTTACTACTATTTACATACATATATACTTGGACATATCATCTACAACTGTCTATAATATACATATATATATATATATATTTATATGTACAAATAGAGTCAAAGAGTCTTATAAAGGCAACGACTGCAGCTCCAAATGCGACTGAAAACTTGCTGACATTTCGCTTCACCAATTGACGACGATGCAGTTGCCGGTTTAGCCGGGATTTCTTTTGTGTTTTTCTTTCTCTTTTTATATTCTTGATTGTTTCAGAAAATGCTAAATTATACGAGGATGCTGCAATACTTGGATACGCTTTTCCACTGCATTGGATCACCGTTTGTGCTGAGTTTTTATGCTTTTATTTCATGGGGTCAGAAGATGACAGAAGTCTGATTTCACAGATAAAGTATTATAATCAACAGAGAAATCAAATTAAATTGCAGATAGTTTATTGTATATTGTTCTCTATCGATATCATATGTCTTAGTAGTATCTTAGTATAAGGATTACATACTCTATATATCAATTAAAGTAAGACTTACAAACAATTTACAATCATGTTCTATAATAACTCATGTCATTGTCCAATTCAGCTAACAATTTACTCATTATCAGCAACATCACTATCAGTGAAGCTCAAGTTGAAGTTGATGTTGAAGAACTGACAAGAACCCCACAATTTGCAATGAAAACACTTGGAAATCTCTTCGAAAGTTAAATATTTACACAGTTCACAAAAGGATGTTGCAGCTGTCCAAAGGAAATTGTTTGCTCACCTGTAAATAAAAACCAAAACGATAAAAAAAAAGAAGTAAGAAAAATGCTTTTAATGTCAGTTGTATAATTTTATATGGAGAAGTTGGCAAAACCTGATTGTGCCTAATTATGTATGTTGTATGAAATCTGTGCAATGATTTTCTTGGAAAATAACACCAACACAACAACACTCACACACACACACAGACACTCAACTAATTAGTTTAAAGAGGCGACTTCAAGTTGCAGTTGCAGGAGCTCTGATGCTGAACTGAATGGATTCTCGGATTGGATTGGAGTCTTCCTCGTCTGGCGAAGCTTATCGCGAACATGTAATTTAACTAAATATGGATGCATGAATAAATTCAATGGCATAATGAAGATAAACGCACAAAACCAGGATGGCAAGACGATGCCAAACGAAGCAGCAACAAAGCCAAACAACAGATAAGCTGAAGTTTCGTTGCTAGACCCCCTAAATACCCTAGAAATACCTCTCAGTAAAAAGCTAATTCATTTTTAACTATCAAAGCTTTAATGTGCTTTGATAAAGCTTCCAAATTACAATTAAATTCCGCTGAGAAATTCTAATATGAGAAAGCTTTTTGTCTATGTGCTTTTAAAGCTTTTCCAACAACTTGAGAGAATAAAGCACATTTAATAATACACCCATTGTTAGCTTTAGCTGCGGCAGGGTATATTTATAGCAACAACAAGAACAATAAAGTGGCAGGCCAAAGATTATCGTGGAACGCAGACGATGGGCTAAACTGGCGGCAACTTTTGGCCACGACAAGCTCATTTGAGCTGAAAATCCAAACAAAGGCATATTTAAATGTTTGGCAACATTGCGAGCGGCGAGGACAACAACACGCAATGCAGCAGCAGCAGCAGCAGCAGGAGTCAAGCAACAAGATCAGAAGCAACAACGCAGCAAGAAGCAGCAGGAGCAACATCGTCAACTTGCAACAGCTCTCCAGTGTGTGTGTGTGTGTGTGTGTGTGTGTATTGCAAACTCCTTTTCGCTGTTAATTTGCCAAACAATTGGCAGATAGCCAAGGCAAGCAGGACGACCCCAACCAAAAACAGAAATAACACCATCAACAACAACAACAACAACAAAACCAGCTAACAAGTCAACCAAAACATTGCTAGACGGAATGACGACGCGCCCCAAGGCGCTGTTGCCCCATTGTTGCAAGTTGTTGGCGGTTGTGCTGCTGTTGCGGTTCTTGTTGCAGTTGCATATTTTGGTGTGCACGTTTTGCTTGTTGACTGTTTTTTTGTTGCTCTTGCTGTCGCTGTCGCTGTTGCTGTTGCTGTTGCAGTTGTTGGCCAACAAATATGCGAGGCAGCTAAGGCAGCAAAGGCGGCCAGAACCAACCTCAAGACCAAAAACGAGTTGCGCCACGTCCCGCTGAATAACAAACATCGCAGCGCCAACAACTTCCAATGCTGCAAACTTGATTTACAAAAACAAGAAAATTCCACTGCGAACTATGCACAAGTCGAACTTTTAATGCTCTGCACACAGACGCAAAGAGTTCATAATAGTAAGTAATCTTTAGGAAAGTTGAATGGAAGAGAGAGAGAGAGAGAGATAGAGAAAGAAAGAGGACTTAAAGAATTAAAATTATGCAAAGAATTTCTGACAAATATCTAAAATTTAAGCAGAACTAAGAAATTTACTTCTGACTTCACTTCATCAACATAAAATATTCAATTAACTAATTTAAGTAAATAACATTAATTAATAAATAATGTCAATGACTGATTAATATTTTTATTTTAATTTTTAAATATACATATTCATTAATTTTGCAACATTAAAAAAGTACTCGTAAATTGAATAAAGCAAAAAACAAGCAAACAAACAAATTCATTTAATTTATGCATTAACTAGTTAAGAGTTATAAACAAAGTTGTCGGCGACTTTTCCATGTTTCTGAATCATCTTGAATGGGGGAATTACATTCTACTGCATCTGCGGCTAATGAATTAGCGTGTCATAGTCCTTTGTCGAGGGTATCAGCAAAAACAAACGACAGTATTGAGTATTCCATTTGCCGGCGCTCCAAAAGAAACTGGTTCCCCATTCGTGGTTAATCCCGGCATTCTTTTTGGCCAGTTCGTGATTAACTGTGGACAGTTAAAGGCACAAGACGGAGTTTGAGGAAATCGAGGAGTTCGAAGGAGTTTCAAGTTGAATGTGGTCGGCTGCGTCGATCGCCACAGATTTGCTACATGTAACTCAATCGCTGGCGCTGATCATTAGGCTTTTATGTTGCGGTTGCTTGCCAGCTTGCCAGCTTGCCAGTCTGCCAGCCTGGTTTGTTTTGGTCAAGCTAACTGCCTGAATGCTTGGTCTGCTCTGGGCTGCTTGCCTGTTTAAAAGTCGATTTCAAGTTCAGACAATGGCAACGCTGATTGATGCGACTCATCAGGCAGACACAGAGCCAAGAGCCAAGAGCCAAAAGCTTGAGTCAGAGCCAAAAGCAGGCACAGAATTGTGGCGCTATTGCAGTTTAAACAATGCCACATTTAACTCAACTCAACTCGACTCCACTCCGCAGAATGCGGTTCTACTACTAACTTGTCTAAGTAGTTTGATTCGTGGTCATGAACTTTACGCCATACACGTATATAAATTTCAACTTTTTGGCTTTTGTTCTCTTGTTTTTGTTCTTGCTTCTACATTTTTTATTCTTATTTTTTTTTTTTTTTTCCTTGAGTTGGCCAAAACTAATGACTACAATTTTTGGGGCGTTTTACTTTTTGATGGGTCGAAGAGAGCAAAGATTGATTTTTCGGTTCTTTGAGGAGTAGCAAAACGAGTCTTTTGGCCCGGCGCCGCTCCTATATTATGTGGAACGATGAATGGCCAAGTTGATTTGATTATTTACTTGACGTTTCGTTGCCACAAAAATCAATTTGATAGTGGGGGGGAATTTTTTTGCATTTTGAATTTTGTACGTGACTTCGAGGCCAAAAAGGAGATAAGATAGTTTCGTTAAGAGAAGGCTTGAGAAGACTTGAAGAAGGATGTAGCCAATTTTTGTTTTAATAAGCGAATCGAAAGGAAATATTTGCAAATAGATTCACAAAACTATGAAGAAAGTTTCTTTTTATGGAACGAAATGTTTATTTAAGAAAGAATTTATATATATATATATATTAAACTATCAATCAAATATAAAATGAAAGAAACATGTATATACATTTATTCATATAATAGTAAAATCCATACAACATTTGTCTACATTTGAATATTAAAAGTTATTTAAATTGAAAGACCAAAACCCGAGTAAATCACAGATTCATCAAGTTAATGACATCAAAACTAACAATGACAAATTACAGGAAGTTCAACAAACCTCAAAAAAATATAAATAAATAAATTAAATGTAAATGTAAAAGAATGAGGTACAACAAAACAAAATGAATTGAAATGCATAAGAGAAAATATTGTAATGAAAGTGTTTTATTTTTTTTTTGCGTATTGTATAATTTGTTGTAGTAGCACGTGGAAATTTTCGGTGACCGGGGAGCATAGAGAGTATCAAAAGATACTACTATTTGGGATGGTAACTGCTCTGCCGAATGCTAGGCACAAAGCATGTAAATCACTGACGCGCAACACAGAAAACAAGCAAAGCAACAAATTTTACACATGACGATGGGAAATATACAAACAAAAAAATAAAAGAAATAAAACAATTTGTAAGTGGGGTCAACAGAGCGGGTCACAGTGGGTGAAACAACCGTCAGTTGAAGCAACAATAACATTTCCATTTCCGTCATGTGGGAAAGGAGTTGGAGGAACTGGATGAGGATGGGAAACCCGAAACTCTTTCGAAATGAACTAAAATTGCTTATGACTTATTCATAATTAAGTGTAATTATGTTGATGCATACAAATTAATGACACTTCAATTAGGCAGAAGCAACAATAACATCGACAACCACAAAATGCAATTTTATAAAGCTGCCAACAGCAACAACAGCAACACGATTAACTTTAATTAAATGCTGCAGCCAAAGAGTGCAATAACAATGAGTTTATTACGGGACAAGTCGAGACAAGTAGAAGTTTAAATACACTATCATCAAAAATCAAAAAGTTTCCCATTACTAAAAAACTTATTTCTTTTAGAGTAGTAAAGTTCCTTTTTAGCAAATGGAAAGCTTCTTAATTCTACTTTTTGCTTTTTTGCTTGTTTTCATTTTAAAAAGTAAAGCTTTTCTATATTTTCAATCTTGCATTTTTACTTATCACTTTATATAGTATTTTTAGCCTATCGCTTTCGTATTTATTGATCATTTTGTAAGTATTAAATTTTAACAACATTTTCCCCATTTCGACAATGAAGAGAATAACTCATTATTCGAAGACCATAGCCTGAAAAGCCGACAAAGTGGCAAAAGACATGTCAACTGAAAGGAAACAAGAGAAACATCAAAGAGGCTGAACCCAAATATTGGACATGTAAACATGTAAGAGATGCGTATTCTGCGTGCTTTTTTAACGTGACACGAGATTACACTTGTACTTGGAATTTTTCAGAAACTTAAAGAGAAAATATTTAAACTTATTTCTTTAATTCTTATTAGTTTTCTATTTAATTTGTCTATTAAATAAATTTGCTTTTGAACTGTGACAACTCTATTGAGGGAAACACGTGCATGAGCACGTTAAATGACTCTGGCAGCTCTGTTGGTGTTGTTGGGAGTGCAGACATAAAAGCTGCATTTTCTTTTCTCTCATTCTATCAACTTTCCTTTCATTGTTGCAGTTTTCCTTTGTACAATTTTCCCAAGGGTCGAGCAGTATTTTTGCTGTTACCATTTCAGCATTGAAGCCCCATTATCGTTTATTATAATCGACTTGTTTAAAGTTTTGTCACAGCTTGCCACATTAATGTCAATAACTGAGTCATACCATTGAGAGCACAAAAATGTTATTAGAGATAAATAAATTGCATAAGGAACGATTCATTAACTTAAGAAGGAGCGCTAAAAAGAGCGAAGAAGTTAGCACAAATCAAGAAGACATTAAAGACTTGAACTTTACTCTAAATGGGAGCTAAGCAGTTGAACTTATGATTGGAAAAAGTTGTCTTTTATGTGTGTGTGTGTGTGTGATAAAAAGTAAGTTAAAAGAATAGTTCGATGAAATGTACAGATGGAATCGAATATAATCTACAACGTTTAAGACTTCGAGTTAATGGAGTCTGTATAAAGTACAATATTAACTTAATCCCCAACAATTGAATGCATGGGCAACTCTGAGTAATTGGGTTGAGCAGCGTTGCCATCTCGCTGGAAAAAAATCTTAATGCGTTTGCGACAATTATACGATTACACTTAAAACTTAAAAAGCAGATGCTTCGAGCACAATTTAAAGTTTTATACTGAATCATTTTAACAGTTGAAGTTAAGTAAATCATCATCAGTTAATCAGAATGTTAAATGTGTCTTACAGTAATTGATTGCAACTGTTTTAAAATGATTCAAGAATAAAGAAACGTTGCGAAAGTAATTACATTAAGCAATCTTAATAATAATGTCAAGTTAACTTTTAAGTGAAAAGAACTTGGAAAACAGATCGATAAATTTAACAATGTGCCATATTTCAGTTTGGTATTTTTAAAATACTGACACATGCAGTGAAAACTATTTGTCTTAGTCATCAGCTCGCAGAGTTCTCGCGCTTTTGCCCCCATCGTTAGCCTAAATACGTGAAGGAAAAACTCATCAGAGATTTTCAACACTTGAGAATCGAGTTGCCCCTCTCCACCTCCCTGCCACCTTCAATCACCTTGTGGCCGCCACACGCTTTACAATGGGCATTTTTCAAGTTTATTACTTGAACATTTATCATTGCATAGCCCAAACAAAATGTGAAACGAAATAAATTGAAATGCACTCAAGTATTTCAAGAAAAATACATTGTCGAAAACAATGTAATGTGCTATCAGATACCCTGTGATAATACTATTGCTTGAATAACTTCTGTGCTTAATATCCCAAATACTTATACACTCTATAGAGTCGTACAAGTGCACGCAAGTAGAATTTTCAATTTTCAATAATTACAGGGTACAACTACACAAAGATATAAACCCCAAAAACGGAGTGCCACAAAAAAAACGATATAAGTTAAAGTTCAATAAGAGCAACAAGAGCAATCGAAGTGGTTTTCCAATAATATTGCGAACACGCTGGCGTTGGGTGGGGCTTACGGGGGCGGACTCTTTGATTGTAAACTACAACAAAATGATTGTAAACAAATCGCACACAAACACAACACACAACACACAACACTGGAAAAACTAAGGTGTGGGCACGGAGGGTGCTTTTGGGCCACAAGTACGATGTGTAAGCGAAAACTAAGAACAATGTCATGCAATCAACTTTAGGCCAAGTGCAGTCAGCCAAACAACAACAGCTACAACAACTGCACAACAACAATAACTCATCCAACAATCAGAAACTAAAGCTGAGCAAAAATAAAAATCCAAACCAGCAACAAAAAAAAATATAAAAAAAAATTATATTGTAAAATGGGGGAAAAAGAATAAACTAAGAGCAAAAAAAAAAACAAAACAAAAAAAAACGCATAATGAAAAATGTTTGTTGAGTGCTTTTGTATTTTGTACAACGTCATAAGGTGCACAATTTATTGTTGCACATTGCACGTTGCACTTTTTCTCGCTTCACACACATTTTGAGATATTTATTCTTGTTTCCGTTTACACTTGCCGCCCACTCTTTATTTTTTTATCGATTTAAGTCCCGAGATTAATATGTATTATGTGATTGTTTTTGCCCCAAAGTTTCGAAATCCAATATGTCGATTGTGGGGTGGATTTCAGCGTGTGGTTTCTCTCGTCTGGTTTCGCCCGTGTGGTTGCTTCATCTGTGTCAGTAGTAAGTAGATTCAGTCAAGGTTACTTAGCGTTTAGATAAGACAGCGTGCGGTAATCCTAAAGTGCATTAAAGTCGATAAGTAGAGTTCATCTGCTATCGATCATATTAAGCTTGTCTTAGTTTATTAAAAAGTAGACAATGTTTGAAATGTTATTTCAAACAATTTTATAAATGTTAAAAGGCAGTTCAACTATCGAAAATGGCATCTATTTATTTCCATCTTAGAAATATCGATTATATGTTTATTATATTTATTAATTATCGATCAAATGCGCTGTCGTTAACGATCACAGAATATTGATATTCCGCTTAAGTTTCATAGTTGCAGAAACTCAATCAAGCTATGCACAAAATGCTCTCCGCTTGCCGCAAAAGTAATTCGATTTCATTTCCATGCCAATAGGCAACATTCTGATTAATTACATTGCATGGGACATGTATGAAGTGCATATAAATCTGTGTGTGTGTGTGTGTGTGTATATACCCTGTCTCTGCTTATGCTATATAGAAAAAGACACTGTGTATCTGCATATTTTTCCATACACAATTTTCACTCACTCTGCCTTTGTCAGTCGATTTTAGAATCTCTTTTCCATGTTTTCAATTTAGCACAGATTGCTGAAAATCTCTTTTATTTCCTTTTTTTTGGGTGTATTTCTTGCTTTTCATTTTCATTCATTCATCTAATTTAAGGTATGTTTGGGTACTCAGATGTTTGAAGCTTTTGTGGTTTATTGGTTATGGATTGAACACAGACAAACACACACAACAGAGATAGACATACACACACACACACACAGCCAGACACACACACAAATCACAAATGCGATGCCATGCAATTTTTCAGCAATATTTTTATATTTTTGTTGGGTTGGTTTCTTTTGTTGAGCAACTGAAATTGACTAACGGGTCAAGGTTGACAGAACGCGCATTGCTTTCATTTATAAAACCATATATATATAAGTTATATATACACACACACATATATACATATATACTCAGTACAGTAAGACGTGGATACGAAAGAAATTGTTCCCTTATGCTGCACTTTCTTGACATGTTAAGCCAGTTGCCAAAAATGTACTAAACAGCAAATATTAACAATGACATTTATGACACACTTTTCATTCAACTTGGCTGCAAAATTACATAGAACTTGCAAGTAAGTTTAGGCAGACGAAGTTGAAATAGCAGTAGCAGCAGCAACAACAACAACAACAGCAAATCAACAACAGTGCAAACAACAACAATTTATTGTCACGTGCCAAAAAGTACACACAGCATATAAAACACAGTGTATAACTTTGCCAAACAAGCAAAGTAAGTGCAAAGCGAGAAAGAGAATCGCTTCTTTTATTTGAAGCACGGCATACACGAATAATCGATGCCCTATAAATATAACAGCAGTTACTAAAATTATTATAACTAATTTATTATTAATATAATAATCAATTAAAAGGCTTTGATTTAATAATTTTACAATAATTAATGGAAATATCGAATAATATATCGATAGATATATAATACTTAAATCAATCAATCCATTCTAAATAACGTTTCATTTGGCTTGATTTCCAGTGTTTTCGAATAATATTAGTTTAATTTATTAGTCGAAACACAATTTGTTGCATTTTGTATAAGAAAATAGCATAATTCATTCAATACAAAGAGTATTTATTATCTTATATACAAACATGAACTTTTTGGCATTGCTCACAAAAGTTGTTCACCTAAAAAGCAAAAAAAAAAAGGGGGAAAGAGAAAGGGAAAATAAACGTTAGAAAGGAGGCGAAGACGTCACAGCAAATGCCATAAATTTTGTGATTTCACATAAATTTTCACACCCCTCTTCATCCCTTCCTCAACCATTACATTAAGTTTGCATTGTTCATATTTGCATATCAAATCAAGTGTTAAAATGCAGAAGCCTTCGTATATCACATTTTGTGCAACGTTTCTTTGAAAAGTTATTGAGTGAAAGGGAAGCTAATGCAACGGGGGAGGAAAGGAAAGAGGTGTCGACTGTTTGTAGAGTTTGTGCAAATAAATAAAGTGTTACAACCATATATTATTACATTTAAAACAAAAAAAAACAATGCAATGCATGCACATCTTGTTGCTTGTGCTTTTTAGACTTTCTATACCCTGTTTTTATAACCTGACCAGTTGGGGCATATTAAAATTAGTTAAAATAGTCATTTAAGAACTTCTTTAACTTAATTACTTGATGAATTGACAGGGAAATTGAGCGGAATATATTATACAATCAAATTCAATATAGAGTATCTTATAGTCGAGTGCAACTCAAACTCACTTGTTTCTTTAGATTCTTTTTTGTTTGGGTCAGTTAACTTTTGTGTTTGAAAATGTTTCCATGCTGTGAGTAATATACTTTAAAACTGATTTTCAATATGTTAAGAAGCTAGAGCGAGAGAGAGAGACAGAGAAGTAAGAAGAAGATAACAAATAAAAAATTGACATGGGAAAAGTGCGACGAATATTTCTTCAAAACTAAGTGCAATTTTATGAAAATAGATGCAAAGTATATTTACATTTGTTTCTATTTCATTTCATATTACAAAATGAATGCAAATGTTTTCTTAACACTTGTCTTAAAAGCGTTTTTCAAACTAATTTCCCATCCTCAAAGAATCGATAACTTGTGAGCTTTTCCGGTTGCATTAATCAATATCAAGTGATTCGAATGTATGGATGTATGTAAGCTTAGATATTTTTCTTGCCATCCCTTTGACATGGTCTTCACTTCGTTACAAACTGTGTGAGGAAGATCAAAGAAAACTTGCAGAAAATTGCCAAAGCACCCAACTAAGCCCAAAAGAAGTGCAAAATTTGCAATATCCGGTAATTTGAAAGAGCAGTTTCTAATTTTTCTCTTCGTCAGTTTTTTCAGTTCAGTTTCTCAATCTTTCAAGTTTTATACTAAGGCAAAGACAAAAGAATTTGCTGCGTCATCGCGTCTTTTCGCTTTCTCATCTTCAGCCGAGACCAGAAACTAGACTAACTAACCAAATTCGTATGCACATAAGTGCATGTGAGTGAGAATGTACATATGTATGTACAAAATGTACATAGTTGAATTCCGTTTTGGGAACTGCCAAAGACAAACAATGGCAAGTCAGACAGTTTTCCGGCTTTTCCATTGCTCTTGGTATGCGACGCACGTTGAGGGCAGCTCAAAGAAAAGCCGCCAATCGTTGGCAAAAAAAAAAAAAAAAAAAAAAACTAGAAGATGCTGCAAAGGTGAGTTTTAAACGTAGTGCGAGTGTTTGGGAGAAAGATTGAAAAACTTTTTTGTAATTTGCCGTCTGGCTGAGATGAGGACGTGAAAAGACGTCAAGACGTTGGCTGAGTTTGTTTGCCAATGTCGCGTGCGTGCAAAGAGGAAAGCGAGCAGCAAAGAGGCCAAAAAGTTGGACAAATGAATTGGCCTCCAAAAAAAGTTAACTAAATGGCTGAAATATATCTGCATATATATATATATATATATATATACATATATAGATTAAGATATTGGCCAGGCATTTCATTAAAAAATATTTGAATTCTCAATGTACATATAACAATTGCACATTTACATTTGCCTTATTTGCGCTGCCTGCGCCTGCTTTTTGCCATTTAGTTGGCCACGTGCCAGAACTAGACCGAGGAGGGGCAGGCAAACGTCTACAGTCACGCCCCAATCCCAGCCAGAAGCCGCTTTCAGTCTTGCAGTTAAAAGCAAACAGCACAAAACTATCTAATGCCTTCCACATCCCGTCGTTTTACATTTTTTCTTTCTTTTTTGTTGATCAAGTCAACAGACAAATGCAATGGAAAAGCGACAAAGATGTTGTAAGCTGATGTGGCAACAGAAATATGACTTTTACTGGAGAGAGTGAGAGAGAGTCAACTCTTTTACTATATTAAAATGTTTACGAATGAGACACAATAAAGGACATTGATTAAAATACATCACAGTTAGGAGAATAAACAGGAAGGAGAGACACACACAGAGAGAGAAAGATGGATAGAGACAGAGAAAAAGATAAAGAGAAAGAGAGGGAAAGAGAGATACAGATACTGATACTAAGAGGGAGAGAGAGAGGAAAAGAGAGAGAAAGGGAAAGAGGGAGAGAGAGAGAAAGAGGGAGATAAAGAGAAAGGGAGAGAGAGAGAGAGGGAGAGAGAGAGAAGGAGAGAGAGAGAGAGAAGGAGAGAAAGAGAAGGAGAGAGAGAGAGAAGGAGATAGAGAGAGAAAGAGTGAGAGAGATAATGATTGGGAGAGATAAAGGAAGATACACAGAGAAAGGGAGAGATATATTTAGAGAGACTGAACGCAAGAGAGAAACATAGAGAGAGAAATGAGAGTGTTATGTTATTTTATCAAATTTATAATACTTCTCTCTTATTTTATTACAGAGTTAAATGAATCGTCAAATCATTCGAGATCAAGAGTCAACAATTAAATTTGTACGTAGTGCAGTGAACCTTCCATCAAAAATGTGGATAAAATTAATCAATTAATTGACGGCCTTAACTTAATTTCAAGATGATTCAACTCCAACAAATGTACATATGTACTTGGTTGGCCACTTGGCAACGGTGCCGCATCTCGTCAAGTGCGCTGAGAAAACGCAGCTGGTCAATAAAATATAGTATTGAATACGCTTCTCTTGGCCAGCAATAACACATATATAAGTAACAATTTATTAGAAAATTTGAAGACTACAAAATAAACAGTACAATTTCAAATGCGAACAGTGCGCAGCAGGTGATATGCGAATACCCTGTAATCGTATAATTACTAAATATTAGGTATGAGGAAAAAGGCAATACTTTGATTATCAGTTAAACATAATCAAGGTCATATTACTCAAATGCCTACAGGGTATCTTGCAGGCAAACATTTGCTACTTTAGCTTGTTTGGATAACAAACAGGAAATTTATGCGATAAGCAAAACTAAACAAAAGTTTAAGCAAAAATCAAATAAACATAAATTCTTTAGCAAATTTCCAGCATGTGAAAGCGTGCAAAAAAACAAAAAAAAACGAAAAGTAGAAAGAACGTTGACGTCTTTTGTGGGGGCGTGTGAAATTTGTTGTTGGTTTGATGTCGATTTTCTAATTACATTTTGAAATTTGTATATTTATGCATATAGAAAATGTTCCTTTCTGTCAGGTTAAACTAAATTTATACATTGTTGTACTGTATATAGCAAATGTGTAAGTACATACATATATCTAAATTTACTTTTGAAATTAGCTCGTTCATTTCATGGGTTCTCAGAATGATAAATATATATTGAGCTCACTTTAGCTAGATTTTTTAATGTTTTTAGCTGCACTTTTTTTAAAAGATTCTCAACATAAGTTCGAGAATTGCCTTCATACTTCCATGTATTAAGCTCACCCATTGTTTGGGGTACTTAATAATGATAAATTGTTTAGTTCGATGATGGGTATTATGGCTGAGTTATAGGCATCAACAGTTTCAAATAAGTTTGCAATAAATTTCATTTATTAATAGAATAATTCTCGCTTACTTTTACTTTTTCGCATATTTTTCCGTCTATTTTTGGCAATTGTGAACAATTTTTGCTTCTCATCGGCAGCTAAAGAGCCACGCAATGTGTTTAATATGTTTATAATTGGAAATGATTTATGTATTGTATCTACCAGCTCGATGGAGGCCCCAAGAGTCTAAACGCGGTGGCTCCACGTCAAAGTGCTCAATGTACAGAACTTAAATAATTCTTCTTTTATGTATTCGTTTATTGCACACATTCCATAAGAAGTGTATAAGCTCTCCATTATTTACACAATATTGTCAGGCAACTGAATGATATGTTTATAATTTAGAAGTTAAAGCTTACATGTCACGTTCATTATTATTGTTATTGATGAGGTCCCCTAATGTCATTTTATTCTTAGAACCTTAAGTCTTATTCTACCCTCACAATTCGTAATACGACAAATTCTCCATTTTCATCGACTGAATCGCCTGCGAATTCAGAAAAATCGTATAGCAAATATTCCTATTATAATTAATTTGCATATCTATTATCAGAATATGAATATCGGAACGATTATAAGAAATGTTTCTCATTTTGTCTTATTCTAAAGAAATATCGGTACAATCCCCTGATGATTATTGTATAACATACAAGACGAACAAAATATATTATAACATTTCCTTTTTAAGCATTTTATCAGAGTATCAGAGACAACATATCCGTTAGGAAACTGTGTGCACAAAAGGAAAACAATGGAAAATATATCTGCTATTTAATTTTCCCAAATCGTTTGATGAATTTCAGTACAAGAAAAGAGAAAGAATACAAATGCGCACAAAAACAAAATCTTTGTAAAAATTATCAAATTCGCTAAAGATTTCAAGTTGAATCAACAACAAATGAGAACAAGTCTTCTAAAAGCCTTTAAAAAAAATCCATTAACAAAGTTTAACAGCCTTGGCAACAATATAACAACAATGAAATACGTATTTTAAAATATACAAAATGTGAAATAAATAAAAAAGAACCACAAAGATTTAAAATCCCGAACAAGAAACAAGAAATGAAAATGAACTTTTAATAGGCGGGCAAAAGCAAACGCAGAAATCAGAAATCAGATTAATAATTGCTGAGAGCAAATAAAACATAATTAAGACAATACAAAGGAGAAAAACCAACAAAAACAAAATAACAGCAACAAAAACAACCGCGGTGCACACGCACAGAAGCACAGAAAAGAAATCTAAAAGTAAACTATGAACACCAACTACCTGTACAGCAATAACAACTACAACAAGTAGAAGAGCGCGTGTTTTGGCTGAGCGCTGCTAAGAGCAGGAAGCAGAGGAGGAGAAGAGAGCAAAACCGGTATCACAAACAAACAAAGCAAAGAAGACAACCAAAAACCCAAGCAATGCATGTACACAAAAACATGCATACATTCATATGTTTACATGTATGTGTATATATAAGATGATGTAGCTCGGCATAATAAAACGACGTCGACGTCGACGTCATGTTGGCGCATGCAAAAGCAACAACAAGAATAACAACAACGAGGGGAACAAAAAATGCAACAATGAGAAGACACAAAAACGCAAAAGCAACAGAAAATGTGCACGCTGACAGGTTCAAGCAAAACTGGCGACGAAAATGAAATGAAAACGGGAGCTAAATTGTCGTCGCCGTCGGCATCAACGACACTCGATGCGATGTGATGCGATGCGATGCGTTGCATTCAACAAGCTGCAACAACCGCAACAGCAACATCAACGTATTTTTACCCATTAGCGCAAATATTTGAATGATTTTCCTGCTTCTGACGACCGCATTTCGAGTTATTTAGCAAAAGTAAAAGCAAAACAAAAACAAACGCGCGCG
This sequence comes from Drosophila macrospina, assembly GCA_035042075.1. Taxonomy (NCBI): domain Eukaryota; kingdom Metazoa; phylum Arthropoda; class Insecta; order Diptera; family Drosophilidae; genus Drosophila; species Drosophila macrospina. The sequence goes on from JAWNLW010000539.1 coordinate 5,872,588, forward strand.
CTCTCTTACACCCACACATTCACGTAGACACACAGTCACATACGCATGAAACGGTACTTTCATCACTTTGTGATTTCTCAACATTTTCTTGTATTACTCACCTTATATCTGTAAATGGCAGCGACTTTTTATTATTCTGCACTTTAGGCGTAATTTTATTTGTTTATGCTGAAATATTTAATTATTTATATTTGTTGCGGAATGGGGGAAGTAACAATAACATGAAATCACAAGCACATGCTTGCCCGCATGCACACACATTCACATACACTAATACACGCCTACTCTAGCGGTAATAAAGCACTTGCATGAACTTTGTGCTTTTTCGACTTTTGAAACGGCGATTCGATTTAGATTTCTTTGTTGTTGTTGGTGTGGTTGTTGTTGATATTGCACCGTTGCTTTAGCACGCAAATAAACACAAGCAATAGTTGTTGCTTTTAAAGCGACACATTAGTGTAACGCTTTATATTTTCAATGAGTATGTTACAGACATACAAGCATTCGTAAAATGGTTAATTGCTTTGGTGGCTCATAATAATTTTGTTGCTTATTTCAAAATTGTTTGACACTTTACCATTATTTACGAACACACAGGCAACGAAACGAAACACCAGCAGCGAACGAACCGGCACAGTGACGCGACCACACGCACGGACAAGAGAAATAGTACTGGTCAAAATTGCTGTTAATTTTTCTTATAAGAGCGCACTGTTAACATAGCAGAGATGAACGCGTGTGCCAAAGTACCATGGCCAAGAGAGCAAGAACTTAACAGCACTCACGTCGATAGATGTAATGATCGATGTTTCACGAAACTTTAGCAATTTTGGAAACATTCCGTTGCTATGCTTAATAACTAAATATTTAATAAACCAATTATAATCAGATATTGTGCTGGTAAATTTATAAAATTTATCGTGCAGAGCACGAAGTAAAGCACGCGTGCATCTCCCAGACAGAGCCTGTTATTCAACAGAGTTCTGTTTTTATTTTTTTAAGAACAGTTTCAACTAGAGATGGACTTTTTGGTCATAGAAGACTCAATAGATAAGTATAAATCAGATACTTCTCATATATAAATTAAATTAACAAAAAGGAAGTAAGTTTGCCAGCTGACAAATTAAAGTTCGTCTAAAATGGTTGTAAAATACGTTAAAAAAAACTAAAATTTAAATTTAAAATATTTGTTGCTTTTTTAATTGCATATATTCGGTCTGTAAGCTGTTACTCGTTTTACAAAAATATTTGAAAGTAAACTGTTAACATAACAGTTAAATAATTAAAATTTTGAAAAAACAATAATCTGTTAACTGAATATGGAACTCACCATCCGCTTTAACCATTTTCAGTCACATTGGAAACTCTAGCTATTTTATAAATATAATTATAAGTATTTAAAGTCGATTTCATAATACAATTACTTTATTTGCTTTGACGTCGAGTGAAGGCATACAGCTGCATTTTCATCTTAAGCTTCTCTTCTGGTGTGGCAAAAGAGTGCTGCACCGCTTCCATGGTCAGATCGATGCACTGACTCTGAGTAAGGCCAAGCGTCTCAGTGGCCAAGATGAATTCGTCGGACAATGTTGTATCGAAAACGCCACAATCATCGGTACAAAGAACTTTGGGAACATCAGCAGCCATTAGCTTCTTCAAATGATGAGCACTTGCGCTGGAGACGGTGCCAGACTTGATGTTGCTTGTTAGACAGCATTCAACTGGTATATTTTGATCCTTCATGTGGTCAAAGCCGGAGTTTGTGAGATATGTGCCATGTCCACAGCGCGACATTCCAAACTTAAGCATCTCTCGAATCTCTGTGGGATTCTCAATTTCCGCACAGTGTATAGCGAGTTTCAGGCCGTGTTTTCGAGCCATATCCAGCACAGGCAAGAAATCGGAAAACTTGCCCTCATATGGATTGCCACTGAAATCAATACCAACAATTATATCAGGATCACTTTGGCTAAGCTCCAAGGCTAAATCGACAGTTTCCTTGGCAAATTCCACGGGCTCACTGCGATTTATAGATGGCAATAGCTTTACGTTGATCGCATACTGATTACAAGCTGTTCTTATGGACTCGACAACTGCCTCTAGATAAGCACGACGTGTCATATTGTCATTCGACTTTGGAGTAGTTCGCAATTCCAGATACATGACATTATCTTTCGCAAAATCTCGTATGGCCAGTCCGGTAGCATATTGCAGTCCCTTGCGAGTGGAGGTCAGTTCGTGAACAAATCCAAACTTTTGAAAACATTCATTCAGATTGGCGCCCTTCTCAAATGTTATAAAGCGTTCACACATCGCTGTAAACTCAACGGTCTGCTGTCCATAGACGTTCTCGGCCAGTTCCCTTATGCTTTCGATACTCAGGCTGCCATTCAAATGAGCGTGCAGCTCAACTTTGGGTAATTCACGTAAGAACTTTATCATTTTGTACAAATGTTTGTAATATATTCTAGGTTACTTTTGAGTAATTTTTGTTTATCAATGTTTAAGAGCTCTGACAACGACAGCTGACAATAACATAAGCACGATCTTAACAGCATGTCAGTATCAACAGCTGACTATAACATAAGCACGACATTAATAGACTGCCAGCAGCAACAGCTGATAATCACAAAAATATGCTGTTAGCACCCTGCCAGCAAGAACAGCTGACAGGGCTGAAAGAGCGCCACTAATATTCTATCGTTTCAGCAGCGATAAAATTGTAATCGATATATAAAAGCTATTATCGGTCTGCAGAAAACAGAAAAATATATACATAAATATACATTTTTCATAAATTTACGACGGTAGATTTGTATTATTATGTCGGAGTCGCATTCGGAGGCGCCGCCATCTGTGCGCCTGACTAACGATGATTTCCGCAAACTGCTGGCCACGCCGCGTGGTCCACCTCCTGGTTCCACGACCAGCAGCGGTGGCAGCGGTTATTTGGCCACAGCACAGTTTGCAACGCCTGCCGCAGCGAGCGAAAAGAAGAAAAGCCAAAGCAGCAGTGAACGTAACGATTTGCGGCGCAAGAAGAAGAACTTCTATGCGGCACTCAAGAAGCAGGAGGACGTCAAATTGCAGGAGCTGTCCGAGAAGTACAGAGATCGGGCACGAGAGCGTCGCGATAACGCCAATCCCGATTATCAGAATGCAAGCACACCTGGCCATGGCAGCAACACAAATGCGTATCGTGCCGTGGCGCCCGACATGAAATCTGGCGTAGATGCAGCGGAGCGCAGGCGGCGAATTATACAGGAATCGAAGTTCTTGGGTGGTGACATGAAGCATACACATTTGGTGAAGGGTCTCGATTATGCGCTGCTCCAGAAAGTTCGCTCCGAACTGCACTCCAAGGAGGCCGAGGAGGAGGAGATTGCAGCTGCGTTGGCGCGCGAGAAATTGGCCGAGGCAGCTGCCGCCGCCGAGCAACTGGAGGCGGAGCGTCGCGAGGCGGAGGACATAAATGCCATCAATGGTCAAATGGCGCGCAACATCTACAATCTCATACAGGCACGTCGCTCCAAGGAGGTGCCTCGCAATGAGCTCTTCGCTCCTGGTCGCATGGCCTATGTCATCGATATGGAGGATGAGATGGACATGGATATACCAACGACACTGAAACGATCCAAATTCGAGGTGCCTGTGGCACGCGAAGACGTTGCCACATTGACCACCAATGACATTGTCATCAATAAGTTATCACAGATCTTGAGTTACCTTCGTGCTGGTGGACGCAACAAGAAGAACAAGAAACGTGACAAGGATAAACCTCTTTTCTATGAAAAGGAAGTGGAGAATGTGCGTGGCCAGCAGCATGGTAGCATTAGCGGAGGAGCTGGAGACGGCAGCAGCGGAGGAGGAGTTGGAGTAGGTGACGTTCCTGGCAGCACAAGCAATAATTCGAACAATGCTCTGGGTGACAACATCTACGATGACGTTGGCGACTATCAACCGAGTACAACGCGCGGCGATCGTCATTCATCCAAGCCCGCCAGTCAATCGTACTTTGGTGATGCTGCCCCAGAGGATGTGGAGCCGGTGATAACCAGCATACCGCCACCGCCAAAGATATCCAAGGCAATGGCATCCCGGTTCGCCAACGAGCCCGAAGGCTATGCCGAGTGCTATCCGGGTCTGGAGGAGATGAACGATGCCATTGATGATTCAGATGATGAAGTCGATTATACCAAAATGGATTTGGGCAACAAAAAGGGACCCATCGGTCGCTGGGACTTTGACACTCAGGAGGAATACTCCGACTACATGAGCACCAAGGAGGCGCTACCCAAAGCCGCCTTCCAATATGGCGTTAAGATGCAGGATGGCCGCAAGACGCGCAAAAATAAAACCGAAAAGAATGAAAAAGCTGAACTCGATCGCGAATGGCAAAAGATTCAGGTGCAGTCTCACATAACACAGCAGCTAGCAAAGCGCAGTTCCAATCCTAATCAATCCTCTCATTGCAGACTATCATACAGAAGCGTAAGTTGCCCAAGGATGGCGGCGGCGGTGGCGGAGGAGGCGGTGGTGGCGATGAACCTGACTATAAATCTGCCAAATATTGAATCCCATCCAATGATTATCCAAATGCTGTTGAGGATTCGCTTGAGCATGGACACTGCTAACCTTGATATTCAATTCAATAAAGCAAAGATTGTTAAAGTCAGCTACAGACTTAGAAGTTTATGTAGGTGGTTGACGAGCTGCTCGTATGTCTCTATAACCGAGTGTGTTCGATTCATTATACCCTGCAGTTAAGATTTGTTTATTGCATATAAAGTTTCAACTGCCACAAATTTATGAAAACTTAAGCAATTTCTAGGCGAAATATCAATCTGGAATTCTTAGAAATTAAAATTGATGACAGAAAGTAAAGAAAGTTCTCTTTAGGCCCCCAACTTGAGTTAAATAATTAAAAATCTCTTCATTTTATGTATATTTATATATATATATATATATATTTTAAACATTAAACGCTATTTAATATAATTTTTGTAAAACATTAAATATAATTATGTATGTATCGTAGGTGTACCATGTATAATTCTTATTTTGCTCACACAACTATTCATACATATATATATATATTTATTTATATATATTAGCCACGTTATCACTATGCTTATGTTTTGTTTTTGTTTTTGTTTTGCCGTTCTTTGAGCTTCTACTGGGGATAGCGGGTGGATTGCTAGACATGGAACGGAGTCGTGGGTGTGGGGAGGGCGGAATCTATCAATAAGATTACAAAAAGAGATGTGCATGAATTTCTTTTGCACACACACACACCCACACACACACACAGGCATGCACAGTGAACATTTGCTGTGCTACGAGAATTAAGTAACACTAAGCTATGGTTAATGCCCTGCTCTAAGTATCTCTAGGTGCTATCTCTTCTCTCGCTCTCTCTCTATAAGATTTCCTATATATACGTATGTACTTATATGACACAGCGATGCCTGGGGGGAATGCTAAATACGTACTTGTATCTATTTATATGCGCATGCATGCATATACATATATATATATGTGTGTGTGTGTGTGCTGTGTATCAACTATCACTACATATTGAGAAATATGCATAAAGAAACGACAAACATCTATGTTTAATCCGGATTCAATATTCGGCTATACCGAAGTCTCTAATGCCCTTCGCATTTAACGATTCTGTAGTTGGCTGGTCAGATAAGTTGCACGTATTTCGGATGCTGCCAAACATACTGATCAGCGATCTTTGTGGATGCCACAAAAGCGAAGAAACACAAAACAGACAATTTATCACAACAATCAATGTTTACACGATGAAATTGTAGCATTAAATTGATGCTTGAAAAGCGACGCTCAACGTTGCATTTCCCGATCGATGAATGTTGTTTGTTAAAGCTATGAAAATACACAAAAGTACAAAGCACAAAATAGACAAAGTACAGACGAACTACTTGAAATAAGTTCAGCGTGTAAACCACGACTACGTCCACATGCAAATCGTTAAATCAATACAAAGTTGACTTATTACGATTAAGAAACATCGTATAAACGCCAGATCAACTGTTGCGAAGGGCAAACTCTCATTATGCTGATGATAGAAACAAAAAATTCTTTGGTTTTGTTGTGCAGCTTGTGTGTGTGGTGTGTGTAGTGTGTGTAGTGTGTGTGGTGTGTTGTGGAGTCGGGAAACGACAGGGAATTCGCGTAATTGCAAGACGGATCTGAGATTTAGTGCGTCTGTGACTTAAGAATTAAACGAGACAAATGTTGTGTGTGTGTGTGTTTGTGTGTGTGTTTACCGCTGCCGCTGCCTCTGCCGCTGCCGCTGACGCTGCCGTCGTCGCTGTCGTGTAGAATGTGGAGGAGATGAAGAGGACGAAGATGGTGGTGTCATCAATACTCAGTCATGCCAATTGTTGATCATCGATGGACGACGTCGCTCCACCAGCTTAATGTCCTTGACGCACAGATCATGCTTGGAATTGCTGGCAAAGCGTATCACGGACTGAGTGCTCACTTGTGGCACATGCCGCAGATCCAACCAGATGAGGCTCTCGCATTTGGACAGATGCTCCAGCGAGTTCTCCGAGACCAAGCGACATGCGCTCAAATTGAGCTCAGCGAGGCGACCAATTGCGGTCGCTGAGGTGCCAATTTGAGCAACGCCCGCATCCGTTATCCGCTGGCACGATGAGAGATCCAAATGTTTGAGATGCGGCAACGATTGCATTATATAACGCACGGCCACATCCGAGATATCTGTGCCGGCGAGCTTAAACATTTTAAGATCACGCAATCGCGTCTTTGAATCGCTTAAGCCGGGACGCGAATCCTTTGGCGGTGACAGAATGTCCCTGATGGCGGCATCATTGAGGCCGCGCACAAAGCTCAGATCGAGTATCTGTAGTGGGGGGCAGAGGCAGGTGTGCAGGGCCAACACCGCCTGTATGGGACAGTTCTGCAGCGAGAGATTCTTTAGAGCCGGCAGACGGGCCACCAGCCATGCCAATTGTCGCTTGGCCAACTGCGTCCAGTCCAATATCAAGTGCTCTGGCTGACGCCGCACGATCGCTGTCAATAGGGATGCGGATATTTTGAGTTCGGCGCAATTCATGCGCTTCCAGAGATCAGGATCAACAGCTGCATTGGACCATGCCTTGCACACGGAACAGCATGTCACGAGTGTCTCATGGGGCAAGTAACGGAAGATGATCTTCAGTATGGTCGGATCCAATGCCAGATTCTGTGAGCTACTGCTGCTATTATGATGATGCACGTGATGATTGTGATGATGATGATGATGATGATGATGGTGATGATTGTGATGTCCATTCGCTCCATTGCTGGGCAGCGCAGCACCACCAGTTGCAGCTGTGCCTGCTCCAGTTCCGGAGCCCGAACCATTGTTAATGCCATTGCTGGCACCATTGCTGACACCTGATCCGCCCAAGGAGGAGCTCGACGATGGTGTCGGCCGCACCACATACTGTGGCTTCTTCAGCACACGCGTCGATGAGTTGAGCATCTGTTGCGCCAACTGGGAGCGTATCGAGTTCTTCTTGCGTGAACCACCGCCTCCGCCACCGCCACCTGCACCACCACCACTGTGTCCCGTTGCTGCTGCCGTTGAGCCTCCTCCGGCAATGCCGCACTCCATGGAACTGGAGCAGGGGGCATCGTTACTCTCCTGCATGCTGCTGCTAACGCTGGTGCCATCATCACTCTTGCGACGCTTCACCTTGTCGCCCAATAGATGATGATGATGATGATGATGGTGGCCAGCTGCAGCATTGGGCGATATGCCCGGCGAGGGCGTGTCACAGCTATTGTTGCGCTCCGTCTTCACCTCCAGCTGATGGTGACGCTTCAGGCCGTGCTTCCAGTGTGTCGTATGCATGCCACTGTTGCCCGACTCCATTTCCGATTCGCTGGTAAACACAAAGTCATTATATTGTCCCACCGGCGGCGGTAGCAAATTGCCACCTCCGCCTACTCCACCTCCTGCAGCAGCTACTCCTGCAGAACCTCCGCCAGTTTCATGTCCCTCCCCAGCATTGTTGCCATGCGAAACCGACACACGTCGTACTTCCGATGACTTTTGCCGTGCACGGAAATGTCGAGGCTGCAAATATAGGACAGGAAAATCAATTATATCAAGGGAAATTCAATTGCACTTTCAATAACATAGCTGTGTTCTGTTAACAGAGCGCTGCTAACAACAATTGCAGTGGAAGCGCTGTTAATAACATAATACGATAATGTTAGCGCATTACAGGCATTTGCTCGACTTTTACAGTAGACTGTTATTAACATTTGCCACAATACTATTTGATAGAAAGTATAATTTAAATAATATATATATAAGTATTTTAAAATGTGTAAATTCATGAAACATTTAATGATAGTTTAAACAATAAATTAATAATCAAATTAACATCCTCATGAAAAGTAGAGTGTTCTGTTAAATGTTTTCAAACAATGCTAAAAACATATAACAAGAGAGAGCATTGCAAATGATGTTAATAACATAAAAAAATTATGTTTAACTTTGCAGAGTTAACAGCGCAATGTTATTAACACTTCTATGCACTGTTCATGCTACTCACCTTGTAGTCGTAGTTTTTGCCAGAGCGACAGCAGCTTGGACACTCCCAGCTATTGGGCAGATCCTCATTGACAATGCCCTTGGCATCGGCGGCATCCTCGGTACCATCGAGCTGCGAGAGAGCACAATCGGGATGGGCAATCTCGTAGCAAACGGAGCACTCCATTAAGGCGGAGGGACCCTCAAGCGAAGCGAGTTGTTTGGTTTGTGGCGACACTGGCGTCTGTCGCCAACCATCCAAATGGCAGTAGACACACTGTGCCGTCACTGGGAGCATCGGTGAGAGGCATTGTCGCATCATGCACGTTTGCTTGGCACGACCTGGACCCCCGAATTTCACCATGTCCATGCAAAAGGGGCACGTGCCACAATCCGAACGCTGACATGCCGCGCAATTCTTGCAGCGCGTACGCCGCCGTCTCGGTTGTCCTGTGCCCGTCAAATGCGGTGACAACTTGGCACCAGCCTCACCCGGCGACGGGCAATTGTCCAGATTGGCTGCCATGGCACTGCCACTGCCTGTGACATCCACATAACCAGAGCCAGAGCCAGAGCCGGAACTAGAACTGGAGCATGTGGCAATCACACTGACAGCATTCTGAGTGCCAAGATTTGTGGGACTGTTGCTGTTGTTGCTACCATTGTTGCTGCTGCTGGCGGCAGCTGCCACAGCATTGGCCAGGTGCATCTTCTTTGGCGGACGATACTTAAGCGTGTCCGTGGGCAGCACAAAGGTTGCTTCTGTGGAAGAGACAGGAAGAGACGTAAGAGAAGGGTAATAATGGAATCATTAGGTCACATATCACTAGACTCACCTGGTTGCGTTCCATGTCCAGTTGAGTTGCCATTCTCCAGTTGCTCCTTCTTGAGCACTCCATTGCTATACTCCACACCTGCTCCACTATTGTTATAGGTGTTGTTATTGTTGCTGCCCGTGTTGTTGCTGTTGCTATTGCTGTTGGGAGTTGCCTCCGACTCGGCCTCCCTGGCTGCCTCCAGTTGCTGTTGCTCCCGTATTATTTCAGCATTTTTACGTGCAATCTCCTGTTTGATCTCCTGCTTCACCCGCGTTCGATCGTAGAGCTGAAAGGGGGGCTGATGCTCAGCTGCGGGTCGCAGGACGGATATGCCCGTTACGGCCATATCCTGTTGATCCTTGCAATGCCGTTCAACCAATGTGCGCACATCCTTGATCAGCGCCACAGGATCTAGCACCAGACTCGGCACATTCTTCTTTTGCGGCTGCAAATCGTACAGATACATGACAATCTCTTTCAGGCCAAAGAGCTCATAGTGGGTGAGATGGGTGTGTGGACGGGCGGCCATTTCGGCCTCGCTAGCCGATGGTTCACCATCCAGATGCGAGTGTCCCAGCAGGGTGTAAACATATCGGGCCAGGACATACCACAGCATCTCGGTGAAGAAGGGATAGCGAAACTTTTGCGGCACCTTTGTGTTATCCTCGACACTGGCCGTCTTCAGTTGCTTGACAATGCCAAAGGAGTGCAGGAAATTGCCGCCAAAGACAAGGGATTGGGTGGGTGTATAGACGGCATGTATCCAGCCGGTGGGTATAAAGAATGTATTCCCAGCTGTGAGATAAACCCGAGCACATTTCTCGACCGTATCGCCAAAGAAGACATCCGCCTGTTTGCCAGACAGCACCCACTTCTCGTACAGCTGCAGATTGCGATCGGTGGGTGGAATGAGCCAAAAGACTTTGCTACCCTTCAGTATGTGATACCATACGGAGGTGCCACCAAAATCAATATGGAAATCTGTGTAGCAATTCTTTACCGACATTAGACAATACTTTTGGACTTTGGGATACATCATGCCGCCAAGAAGATTTGTGCCCTCTCTTTGTGCATCCTTCAGCTGCTTTGGCCACACAACATCGACCCAATCAATTTGTCGCACAATCTCCGGACTCTGGACAAAGTGATCGAGTCGCGTATGCGAGAACTCTAATGATATGACGTTAAGCAATCGATCCTTTTGTGGATTATCATAGTACTGTTGCCATTCCTTCATTGTCATCTGCAGATTCTTCTGTGTGTTGACATCCATCACGTCCAATAGGCGACGTGATCCAACGCATAGTCTCACATCGTTCACTGTGAACTCTTGTGGATCTGGCATCCGCAGACCCAAACCGCTTTTCTCCCTAAACAGCAAGGGTATATTGAATCCATGCTGCTGCAGAAAGCTGCAATTTATCGATAGATATTGATAGATTATTCGATATTGATAGATAAGATGTGAAATACTTACGCGACTGTCAGATCGCTGCCGCGCATTTCCCGTACCATTCCGGCCTGTGCGAACTTGGAGGACTCGAGCTTTTCGGCAACACTGAAGCCTCGCGCTCCCTCCCCATCATCATCACCCATTGTCCATTCCTCAAGGTAAAGTTTGCGCTGCTTGCGCTCGCGCTGTAGCATTGGAGAAGGAAAGACCGACAGAAAGATAGAGAGAGAGAGAGAAGGAAAGCAAGAAAGAGAGAAAGAGAAAGAAAGAGAGATAAAGAGAGAGAGAAACGGAACAAATTAGTAAATGGCTAGCCGGGAGACGGAACATCGTATAAATGCCTAAAAATACACACAGAGGGCGGCGTCAGCGCTGCTGCTTCTTGTGCTGCGTCGCTGCCGCTGCCACTTCTGCTAATGCTGATGCCATCAAATGAATCACAGTATAATGTGGGCTGCTCGCTCTATTCACCACAGCAGCGGGATATCATTCGTATTCACCACAGCTGCTGACACTCTTCGCTCTCGCACTCGCGCACCTCTTCTCAGTAGTTTGGGGCTTGCCCCACTCACTTAAAATTCGCTGTTTATATCATTTCGTTTTCATTCGCTCGCTAACCGCTGATGGCGACGCATTTGTTGGGAAGTTCGATGTGCTGCTGTTGCTTTCAATCTCATGGTCGTATTTTTTCTGGCAGTTTCGGCGGCAAAGCTAAACACAACCACCACCCGGTCACAATTGATGAGGGCGCCTTTAGGGCAGCAGCTTTTGCATGCACTTTGTAAAGGGCAATTGGATTCGTGTTGTCGGCAGACTCAGCAGCAGCTCCTGTTGCTGTCTCCTTTCTGTGCGCATGCACCGGCCTTGCACTTTGAATATATATTTTCATATGTGTATGTGCATATAAATATATGTATATACATACAATGTGTGTGTGTGATGTGTTGCAGCGCCGGCTGGCGGGTGGTAGTCAAAACGACTGTTGCGTTTGGTGCGCACTCCATCATCTTATTAACAAGAAAAACAACAACAACATATGCAGATATCTATGTGCTTGTGTGTGTGTGTGTGTGTTCGTCTCCTGCTTTGAGTTATTTTCGCATTTCTGGCCGTGCTGTAAATCTCAGCTGTGGTGGACTTGTATCGAAAAAATCTATAAACGTTCTTTGTGTATGTGTGCGTATATGTGTCTCTTTCTGTGGGCTGTCCTCATTTTGTTGCATGTATTTGTGCATTTGTGTTTGTTTTATATCCTTTTTAGGCGACTTGCTGCCTGCCTCCCTGCGATCACGCTCGACAAATGCAGAAACTTGTTTGGCGTGTTCTAAATGACTTTTCAATGTTGTTGTTTTGTTGTTGCTGTTTTCAGGCAAAGCTTGTTTTGGCTGTGAAATGTCTGGCAACGCCAGTAGACAATCGACAGGTAGGAAAACAAACAAAAAAGAAACAAAAAATAAACGACAACACAGCATAAAAAGTGCGTGTTCGTTTCTGTATCTGTGTGTGTGTCAATGAGTAAAGACGCTAGTCAAGTGATTCGATCTGTTGCTGTTGTTGCTGTCGAGGTGATTGTTGTAGTAGTGTGGCGTCACCGCGTAACGCTAACCGGCTGCCAGATTGCCGTGCGAGCAAGCTTAATGTATTCTATTAAGGTGCTAATTGTGAACGGCTGCCACAGCCACATGCGGGGGCCCTTTAAAGCGGGGCGATAAAATTGGATTTTGCTATTGACAACATACACACACACATACACAGTGAATTGCGATAATTGTGCGTTCACTGCGAATGCTCTGTGGACTCTGTTAGTCATTTAGGTATAAATTTTTCATAAGCTACTAAAGTTGAAACTAATATTCGAGCTAGAGGTGGGTACGAGCTGTGCTGTTAACTATCGTACTTTGCAATTGCTAACGGATATCGTAACAATTACGAATATGCAAGATATTTACTGAGTAAAATTATCAAATTATATTTCATATAAATAATGACGATATTAAATAACTAAGATATTTTTGTAATAATTTCCCCTCGAATTGTAACAAACGTATATATAATAAATCTCCCTTTCCACTATGAAGTTTATTTACATATTTCTCCTTTCTTAACGTTTTCATTCGGCAATAGTAGTGGATAAAGACGGTAAATTGGCAAATATTTAATATTATACTAAACGATGTCTATAAAGCGATTACAATCCGGAAATATTGGTTTGGTATATTCCTATGTGTTTACACTCCTATCGTCTCATCTCTTATCTTCAACCACAAAATGTACGCTTCCTGTCTAAACGAGAGGGCACGCAACCAACGTAGATTTGGATATGAGCCACTGAAATATTCATGAATGTGTATGCGGATGACATTGCCAACGGGCGTGTGTGGAGGGGAAAAAAGGAAGATGAGGTGGTCACCAAGCCCATCAATTGTTGTTGGCCTGGCCAACGAGCAGCAACAGCTGCTGTCCCAATTTGGTGCTAATCAAATGCACAAGCCAAGTGAATGTGCCATACAACAAAGAGCCCAAAAGCACACAAAGAAGTACTCGAATAATCACTAGAAATGTAGTGTGACCGTCAGCAGAGACACACGCATACACACAAACACTTATGTAAATATGCTACGGCTGTTATCTGCGACGATACCAGCTCACACACACATACAAACATGAAAACCAAATTGAAAACGAAATGCGAACAGCAACAACAAACAAAATGGCAAGAAACTGCTTTTGGTCATGCGGCGGCATCAGTTGAGCTTCAGTGCCCAACGGGCGCAGTGTCGCTCGCTGCACGCTCTCTGTGCTTTAGCGTGCTTATGAGTGAGCTTATATGCACGAGTATTAGTGTGAGAGTGACTGTGTAGGCGATGTAGAACTTGAGCTTAAGAGAATGAGTGAGTGAGCGAGTAAGCGAGGGAGCTAGTGAGCATGTATTTATTTATATAGATTGCTAATGATGATTTACGCTTGCCAATCACAATGACAGCGACAATAATCGACTGACGACAGTTAACAGCCCCCCCAATCAGGGTTCTAAGGGCTTATCAATTTTACTTATGCTTGTTGTTGCACTTCTTGTCAATGTTAGTTAAATAAATACGTAGCATGTGTGTATATAGGTTGATTTACTTACCAGTTGTCGGCGCTGCACTCCTTTCGGATTCACATTGCCGCCGCCTGCAGTGACGCTGTTGCCGTTGTTGTTGTTGCTGCTGCTACTGTTGTTGCTTTTGCCAGGCGACGACCCCGTTTCCGCGGTGGACATCGCCACAAAATCGGTTATATTTGCACTTATACTTGTGGATGCTCTAATCAGAGAGCTGCTTTCGGGCTGATGCTGGTGCTGCTGTTGTTGTTGTTCTTATTCACACTGCGACTTTTCACTTTTAATTATTTGCTGTAATCAGACAGAAACAAACTTAAAGATGCATGAAGAAATCTTGCAGTCAGTGCACTTGTTTGTTATTGTTTATTTATTTCTCTTTCGCTATAGCAGCGCGCACTAAAATACTAATTGCAGACAGCATTTATTACTTCATACAAATTGAGGAGCCAGCGAAAATTTACACATACACAAGCGCACGCAAAGTTACGGGCGCTAGAGCGCTCTACAGAGCACAAGTTTAGTAGTTGTTCACTCCCACACACGACGAAGAAGACTAAACGAGAGGCAGAGCCAGAGCCGCAAGTAGAGCCAAGACAAACCGAATGGAACTCAACACAGTCGGGCTCTTATTATTATGTGTAAAATTCACCACGATTCTGCCTGCCTGACAGCAACTACCGTGCTACGTCAGGGGCTCGGCTTCAATATCGTTGGGGGTTTCGACTCGGGTACACGTGTGTGCGCAGCTACGCCACTGTGCTGCTGCTATTATTTCACAGGTCAACGAAAAGAAAAAACCAGTGGTGTATTCAGTCGCAACGCAGCGTTGGGCTAAGTATCTGCCTGCGTGTCGCTTGCATAAAATTATGCGGATGTGGGTTGCATTCATTTGACGTATTATTTTGTCATACGACAGCGGCAGCAACAAAAAGCTTACTTATCACATTTCCCCTCCAGACGCGGACACAAACACATACATATACACCCACATCTCGTGCATTTGTCATTTCACATTACTTTCCCATGAACTTGTAATAAATATTCTAAATTTGCACTTGAGCATATCGTACCGACAGATACGCGTTCGCTTTGTAGCTACATTTTGTCAGATTTGTTTTCTTGCTAGTAGAAGCTAGCTAGATGAGGTTGTGTATTTCATGTTATTGTTGTCGTTGTTGCTTTTGTTGTTGGTGGTGACTCTGCCTTTGATTTCTGTTCTCTGTAAGCGTCACCACGCGACTCTGAGACTAGCTAACGACGAAGCCGACACTGCCGTTTAGGTTGCGCCTCTTTATTTTTGCGTTTCCAAATTACAGTCATTTTGCTTACGCGTTGAAATGAATTTTAATTATAATTAATACATAAATATATTGTCAGGTACATAGGCACATATTCATACATACATATTTATATCTGTATATACACAACGACCCGGCCGTACACTGTACACACACACATATGCCTCGCACTGTCCTCATAAACACTTATACATACATACATACATACGTCCATGTGCCATACATATACATCTTGCATGTATGTATATACATATGTGGCTTTTAATTAATTATATCTGTAAACAGTACCACACAAGTTGTATAAACGCATCGTATCTACAGCTCTAAATTCAGTTTTTACACTCGGCCAAATTTGATGAGACAACTGATTATATTTTTACCCATTTTTAGCACTTATCGAAGTTTTTAATACGTCTTCGCAACACGTCCGCAAAACACTCCCGCACCTGATGAAAAATGAACTACGACTAACTAGTGTGACCATAGCAAGCAACCACTAGAATGCTCCGCTTTTAACTAGAAGTGAGCAATCTGAATGACTTGGGCTCACTAGCAGTGCTTATCCAACACTGTTGGCAACCAAAAAAAATGCAGTGATGTTCATTGTACGTAAGCCCGTTACTATTTGAATTTTTTCTTTTAAATATTAAAATAAAAGCAAAATTATCCGCAGAATTAAAAATTGTTTATCAATGAACTTTTTTTTAAAATAAGGAAAAGCGATCAGCTGATCAAACTATTGGGTGCTATACCAGACAGCTTCTTACAGTGTGCGCAACTGCGCTTAACCAAAGAAAAAAAGTATTTAAATGCTATCATAATTTAATATTTCTAGAATGCTGTGCAAACTAAATTAAAAAACTAGCAGTATATCAATTTTCCAAATAAAGTAAATTTAATAGTTACATTAGTTTAAATGTGAATTAAATGGAAACACACATGCGAATGCGTAAATATATATGAATATTCGTTTCGTAAAAGTAAGAAAATAATAAACCAAGATGCTGCCAAGTCTACTTTTGGCTTATACACACACACACATACATAAAAATATGCTCATTTTCCTCGTTCGTCTCGTATTCCCTAACTTAGCGCTACAGGTCTTCATCCATTTGCTCATCAGACTTATTTAAATTCACATTGCATGTATTATTATTCTCAAAGAACTGTAGGTCATCATCATAATCATCGAGGTCCACAGCAGCAGCGTTTGGAACACCTGATAAATGCTGGGCTCGCGGTCGTGACTGTTCCTTGTGTAGCGGGATCTGGAGTGGAGATGGCTGCCATGGCACCAATGCGGTGCATGGCCTTGGGATGGACTTTATTAGCCATTCCGGTGGTATGGCACCCGTAACTGGGACTGGATTAACGCCTTGCTTTAATTCATCACAGATTACAATGCGATTCGCATTGCGCAGCTTCTGTTCCAGTTCCATGGCTGCCATTTGGTAGGCTGGATTCGGATGATGCGTTTTCCCTGTACTGGTCGAGGGTATATCATCTGTTGCTAAACCTCCATTCACATTTGTCACACTGTTGTTGTTACCACCACTGCGTCCAGTGCCCACGCCATTTGCATCTCCAGAGATTTGCAGGCCACTGAAATGCGCAGTTATTCGTTCTTCGGTTATCAACTGCTTTGGCGGACTGCACAAGACATATTCACGATTAGACTCTATATGCATACAAATAAATCCTTGGGACATTATTACTTACAGTCCAGATGCCTGCTGCTCCAATGATTTGCGTTTCTGCTGCCACTTGCCGCATTGCACCTCAGATTCACCATTATAGTTGGCATTTGCTCCGAATTGCATAACGCCACCCGGCTGTGGTGCATTTGTCGTGGCAAGCATCCATGGCATCCCATCGAGCAGCCAAGGATGTGTCGCTGGATGTGCAAAGACCGCCCGTTGTCCCGACTTGTGAAGGTGGCTCTGGTCGGGGCCACCGTACGACCTGTGAAGTCAAGCACCCGTTTAATTAAAAACTTTATTAACATGTTAATGGTGCTAACTTACTGCATATTACGTCAAGCCGCGTTTAGTTACAATCTTCCAATTATTCTCTCCTGTTGCTAAAGTTTTCGCACTATTTTGTTTTCTTTTTTCTTCTTTTCGCTTTACGCTGGTGTTGCCACACGTGTGCACGAAATATTATCGATAACGTCGTTGTATATATTATCGATCTATCGCCACAGAATGTACTAGAAAATACCGAAGCTTGCATTATAAAAAGCGGGCTGACGAAACATTTTTCAAATATTTTACATTAAAAGCGCCAGTGATCAAGTAAATTAATTGTGCTTAAGCAAACAGTCAAAATTAAAATCAAAATAAATAAAAAGTTTAATTATTCCTGTGTACAAGTAATAAGACTTAACCCTCAAAATGCGTTTCACAAGGTAAGGCAATTAATTATTCATTATATTTTTAAGATAAATGTATAAAAATATCAAATTGATTATATCTTTCTTTAATAATATTTTATCTGTAAACTAAAAATGCGTGATAATAGAATATTTCAAAGTTTTTTCCGATCAATAATTGTACAAAACCAAAAGAAAAATATTCCCATGCAGTGGATTAAAAAGCATTATTCTTTGCAAAGCGATTTCAACTCTAAATTCGCTAATTTAATTTGAGTTCTTTATGATCATTTTTGATCGTTTATTGACTATTGTTCCACTCAATGTTCTTATTCAGTTTTTTTCCATGCATCATCAATTGACATTATTTCAATACATATTGCACACACACTTTCCTTTTCTTATCAGACAACCTTTTGAAAATAACATGTTTTTCAAGCCAATCTGAGCATCGATAGTCTATCCCTGTAACGGACAGCATCATCATCATTTTGATGACGCTTGCGGCATATAAAATTATTGTTTTTGTTTAGCTTAGGAAAATGTCAGTCTCTAGTTACTAGGCTCCAGTAATAGCGCGTGAGGTTGGGGAGCATCAAAAGGCTTATCAGCTAAAGACAACCGATCGATCCCCTAGTGATTTATTGACGTCACAGGCTAGACTGAGTTGCGATGCAATTCGTAAGCACCCTTTTCCATTTCGTCATTCGCCGGAGAAAAACAAAATGCTGGAATAATACTCTCATAATCTATGGAATCTAAATATTTATATTTAGCATTAAATGCTTCTTTGTTCTGCAAACTTTAGGTAGATAACTGTTTGCGGTTCGTGTAAAAGCTTTCATCGAAACTTTTAAGTCCCGCTCTCTCCTTCATACCGATATAGTTCTTGCTCGCTTTGGATAAAAAGCTTTCATGTTTAGTGCTACCAACACGTGCGTTATTCGATCGTAGACCTCGGAGACAGTTCATTAAGAACAGACGAAGAGAACGGTTTGCATTTTCCATTTGGGGAAAATCAGTGCACAAATTGACGTCACAAGGTGAAAAGATAATCAAGTAATTTTACTTAGCCGACACAAGTCATAATCTGACCAGACGAATATATGTTTGTAATTTGTTTTTGTATGTGTTACGCTACGCTAATTGTTATTCAAAATAAACAAACGATTCAATTGATAACGGCACCTGTCACCCACGAGTAGCAACAGAGGCTTTGCGAAAAGCGATAGCAAAAAAGGTCAACAGGCAAGCCTCGTGTTAATTATAAGCGTTTAAACAAAATTGGTCTATTTTATATTGCCATCTGAAAAATTGATCAATTCTAAGCCTACTCAGCTTTGCATTCGTAAGTGTGACTGTGTGCGTGTGTGTATGGATATGAGCGTTATGTGTGTTTGTGGATGTGACTGTTCTATGGGAGTGTGTGTCATTCAGTTAACTTGGCCCCTTTCTTTAATACATACAATCTTAACGAAATAATAATAACACAAATTTAGTTTAATAATATTAAATTTCCTTTTGTATGTGAAATTTGTATATGCAATTATATCGCGATTTAACAATCAGTTGGTGAAAATTGTATTCTAGTTCGGAAGTTTCATTTCTGTTGCTAAGCGAAACAAAATGTGGAGTCATTTTGTCAGCAGATTTGTTGCTGCTCCGGTGCGAGTCTGT
The DNA here is from genome assembly GCA_035042075.1 of Drosophila macrospina. NCBI lineage: Eukaryota > Metazoa > Arthropoda > Insecta > Diptera > Drosophilidae > Drosophila > Drosophila macrospina. The sequence continues at coordinate 5,891,889 of JAWNLW010000539.1, forward strand.
AGCATGCAATGCTCCCCACTCAAATTGCCACTGCGTACACTTTCCGAGAAATTAAATATCAAGCATATTAATTTAAGCAATGTTTATACGTAAGTTAATACTCCTAAGTGAACTACATAAATTTGAGCATATATACAAATTTGTTCAAATAGACATTTACTTGACTGCGTAATGCCTATATCAAATTACACAGTTTTTATTTCATTGCAAACTCAAAACAAAAGCATTTTATTTTCCCATTTAATGCAAAATACATTTAACACGTGAGTCAATGGTAAACAGCTGATGCGCCTTTAGCGTTGCCACTGCCAAACTTTATCACAAAAGATTGGCAAGGCTACGGTAACTTAATTCATTTATCGTGGTGAAAACTTCAAACACTCATATAAAATATATATGTATATAAAATTTAAATGTATATGTAGATAGGAAAATCAGGTTCGGTGCGGCAGCTAGGAAAGCTTTTGCGCAGAGAGCTTAAACCTGTTATCAGTCGCGAGAGCACGAAAAACGCTACACTCCGCTGTTTAATGTGTGGGTTTTAAGGCAATTATTTGTTTTCGTTCGCTCATTCAAATACGCGTTGTGGAAAAATAAGTTCTATAAGCTACTCTGTTTCTTACGAATATAAATTTGTATACACAATTGTATAATTTTGCGCGATTTATACATATATACAAATGTATATATTTGTGCCGCTGTGTAAACAATTTATTCACACTGAGAATTCTGGGAACAACGCAGTCGCCCTGCTGCCGCATAAGGCAAGCAGAAATAAAATCACACTACGATCAGAATAACCCATGAGTCACAGTGACTTTGCTGCGCAGCGAACTGATAAATACATATAATTTCCAGTCGGCCAACATCGGGGAAGTACCTATAACGAACGACACCAGCTCAGTTCGATACGAAGTGTACACGATCTTCTCATTGTCGTTTTGAACGAGCTACAAAGCAGTCGTCGAGTCTCGCGGAAATTGCGACGTTACTTAAATCGAAATAAAGTGAATCAAAATAATAATATAAGCAATCAACAGAGAAGGGGAAATACATTCGGTCACGTGGAGCTTTTTAACGACACAGTGAGAGCTATCGCGCATTGGAATGAATCAATATTTTGATTTGGATCAAGGCAAGAACGTGGCCTACGTTAATGATTGCTCTAGTACGAGCGGTTATAGTAGTGCAAACTCGCCAACTTCTATGTCACAGTCGCCTGCCCATTCACCTGGATTACAAAATGACTTTGCCAACCTTACTTTACCCGCGATGTCAAACTCACCATCACCACTACAACAAATAAATAGTTCACCATACCATACATCGCAGCAGCAGTCACAGAATCAGCTGCTAGCAAATGGCAACCTTTGCATGGAAATTGATGGCAGCAACAATTTAATAAACGGCAACGCAACCTTTGGCAACATGATGTACATGCCAGTAGATCATTTCTATGCCACGCCGAGCCCACAATCTATCGGATTTCCACCAGCAGAGCCCGGCGCAGGCATTAAAAATGAATACACCGCTGTTTTGCACATTGCTGAACAACCTGTGGAGAAATTTCGTTTTCGGTATAAGTCCGAAATGCATGGAACACATGGCTCGCTTAATGGGATCAATTCAAAGCGGACGCCTAAAACATTTCCAGAGGTAATGTTGCGCAACTACAAGGGACCGGCGGTTATACGTTGTAGCTTGTTCCAAACAAATCTGGACAGTCCACACTCACATCAGTTGGTGGTGCGCAAAGAAGAACGTGATGTTTGCGATCCACACGATTTACACGTGTCACAAGATCGCGGCTATGTTGCACAGTTCATCAACATGGGCATTATACATACAGCCAAGAAATATATATTCGATGAGCTGCTTAAAAAGAAGCAGGATCGCTTGGTATTCCAAATGGGCAGACAGGATTTGTCGACAAAACAAATCCAGGAGTTGCATCAGGAAACGGAGCGTGAAGCGAAGGATATGAATCTAAATCAGGTTTGTAGTGTTCTATTCACACCACGTGGTGACTCTTCCAAGAGCTGCTCTTTGAACTCCACTGACCTGTTGCACTGTTTTAGGTACGCCTGTGCTTCGAGGCTTTCAAGATTGAGGAGAACCGCACATGGACACCTATTGCAGCACCTGTATTCAGCAATGCGATAAACAATCGCAAATCGGCCCAAACTGGCGAGTTGCGCATCGTGCGCTTGAGCAAACCCACGGGAAGCGTTATGGGCAACGATGAGCTGATTTTGCTCGTGGAGAAGGTTAGCAAGAAGAACATAAAGGTGCGTTTCTTTGAGGAGAACGATGATGGTGAAACGGTATGGGAGGCGTATGCCAAATTCCGTGAATCAGATGTACATCATCAATATGCAATTGTGTGCCAAACGCCCGCCTACAAGGATAAAGATGTAGAGAAAGAGGTGCCCATCTGCATTGAGCTGATACGTCCATCTGACGACGAGCGCTCTTTTCCACCCTTGCCATTCCGCTACAAGCCCCGCGATGCGATTGTTTCACGTAAACGACGACGCACCTGCTCCACACTCACCAGCCGCAGCAGTAGCAGTGGCGGCAGTGGACCCAACTCCTTTGAATTGCCAAAGACAGTGCCGCAACAGGGTTTTCCAAGCGTATCGTTTCATGATCAGACAATCAGTCAGGAATTTGGACGCGATATTCATGTGGAACAACTGATACCGGAATCTTGCCGCAAAATGTTGGAAATTAACTCTTCAGAGTTGGAAAAACTGTGCGTACCTATGATTGGCATGCTCGAGGAGGATGGCCATGCGCCAGCAGATTCCTCGTGTTCCAGTTTCAGCATGAGCCCATCCATTGGACACAATCGCACAAGCAACTATTTAGGTGAAATCTTCAAGATATTCGATGCATTACGACGGGCTGGCGATGATCCTGAACTGTTTGAATCCTCACGCAAAAAGGTCAAAGATCTCTTCACAGAGCATGCACTCAAGAATGAAAGTAATGATACGCTGCTCCACGAGGTCATCAGCCAAAGGAAAGATAATTTGAAGCTGGCCATCAAAACCTTCCAAGTGATGAACTACTTCAAACTCCAGGAGCTGGCAAATAGTGTGCCTAATGTGGAAGGCGACAGTGGATTGCATGTGGCCTGTCAGCAGAATCGTGCCCACTACATTCGCCCATTGTTGGCGCTCGGCTGTAGTCCCAATCAACAGAATCACTTGGGCAACACGGCATTGCATTTGGCCGTTAAGGATGAGCACATCACTTGCATTGATAGCTTCCTGAATGGTGGACCCACCGAAAAATTGGATCTGACCCTTAAAAATGACGACGGCTTGACGCCGCTCCACATGGCCATCAGACAGAATCGTTACGATGTGGCCAAGAAGTTAATAAATCATGATCGCAGCTCGATAAATGTGGCCAACACAAAGGATGGCAATACTGCTCTGCATATGGCTGTGCTGGAGCAGAATGTGGAACTGCTTGTCTTAATACTGGATGCACAGAATTTGACCGACCTTCTGGTGGCCAAAAATGCGGCAGGCGAGACACCATTGACATTGGCGCGCACCATGCGCGTCAATGAGCATTGCTTACGATTGCTAGAGGAGGTGTATTCAGATAAGGGCGACCTGGCCATGACCTGGATACCGCTTAATGTCAAGGAGGAGATGGACTCATCGTCAGCTGAAGACGACGAAGAAAGCAATCCAGAGGGGACGTCCATTGAGATTAAAACGGAGGAGGATGATATGGACCTTAAAAACGAGGACGACCTTGATGGTTACTCTCAAGGCAATATTCCCGAAACTTGTACAAATGCCAATAATCAATTGGAGCGGCTGTTGAATAATAAAACAGAATTTGATAAATTAGCCACGTTGCTCAATCAGCCAAGTAGTTGCGATCCAAAGCGTCCCAAATGGAAGGAGCTTGCTGAAAACTCAGCAATGAATCAACTCGTATTCCTCTGGTCGAACTCAGAGGGTATGCTCAACTACATACATCATAAGTCTAGTATAGCCGAGTACAAATCATTTGCGTGTGCACTCCAAGAAATGGGTCTGCTTGCAGCTAAGGATTAGGTCATTTCTTTAACATTAAATTATATATATACTATTACATTAATGACAAAGTTAAAATTTACATAAATACAACTCCTTTGTCAGCTTATTATGTTCAATAAATTTTACCTTGTTTCTCACTGCAAATGGGGAATAACCCGATGAGTGTGCGTTTGTGTGTGTGTGTGCGTGGAGAGAGGGGAATTACATGGTGAATCACAGATAAAACTGTGATAGTTTGTATGAAGGGGGAATTACCGAGTGAAATCCACTGGTACTTCCCCTGCAGGGTCGAGTACTTAATGGTTCAGGGTTATCAACTACCTAATGAACCCATCTATGATCTATGATCCATTTGAATTGCATTTCAACAACAACACAAAAAAACCCCACTTTCCTTAATTTCATTGCAGCAACATGGCAGAAATCATCGATGGCAATGGCCTGGCCAAGGACAAGCGCTGCGAGTTGCGCAAGGAACTGGAACAATTTGTTGCCAGTGGGAATCGGGCGCCCCATTTGACCGCCATCATTGTTGGCGAGGATCCGGCTAGCAAGAAATATGTGGAGAACAAGGTGAATGCATGCAGGGAGATTGGCATTAGCAGTGAAACAAAAGTGTTACCCGCATCGACCACCCAGGAGGAGTTGCTACAGCTAATTCATGAGCAGAACAATAATCCGAATGTTAATGGAATTCTGGTGCAATTGCCCGTGCCAGACCACATGGATGAGCGTACCATTTGCAATGCCGTTTGTGTCGAAAAAGATGTTGATGGCTTTAATGAGATTAATATGGGACGCCTTGCTCTCGATATGGATTGCATTATACCCGCAACTCCACAGGGCGTTAAGGAAATGCTGGAGAGTAACAACATTGAAACCTTGGGCAAGAATGCCGTTGTCGTTGGACGTTCCAAAAATGTCAGCCTGCCCATGGCCATTCTGCTGAGTTCCGATGGCAAGAATGCAACTAAAGCGCTGGACGCCACAGTAACCATCTGCCATCGCTATACACCGCAGAAGGAGCTGGCCAAGTTCTGTCGTCAGGCTGACATTATTGTCGTGGCCGTTGGCAAGCCGGGATTGATTACCAAGGACATGATAAAGCCAGGTGCCTGCGTTATCGATGTGGGCATCAACAGAATCAAGGATGAGACGACGGGAAATTACCGCCTAGTCGGTGACGTCGACTTCGATGGTAAGTCTGCAATTACAATCGAATACAAAAATTATTTTCAACTTGGTTTTTCCCTATTGCAGAGGTTCGCCAGGTGGCTGGACACATTACTCCGGTGCCCGGTGGCGTTGGTCCCATGACAGTTGCCATGCTCATGCGAAATACCATCATAGCGGCTAAAAAACAGGTCGCCGCTCGTTCTAATTAAATCAGAATTGCGTTTACCATGAATTTCTACAGAATTTACACATGATTTCTGCTGCCCAAAACAGTGGTCCATAGTATTTTGTTATTTAAACTAACCATTAGCTAAATAGATTAAGCAATAATCCTATTCTATCCTATCATTGACGACCCTATAGCTAAAAATAAACAAACGAGAAACCTAATTATCATAATAAAGAATAAAATGTTTGTCTAATTTTTTATTTAATATTGCCAACTACTTACAAGGAACTTGACCAGTGTTGCCATATCGCAACAAAGCCAGTCAGCTGCGTGGGAAAATATTTTTAAATCAACTAATTCAAAAATATATCAAAAGAATAGTTAACCATTTGCGAAACAACTTTTACCATACAAACTATATATTGATTGTCATTTGACTCTTGATCCTTTGAGAAAACAATATTCTGATTGCATCTTCATAGGTATACAAAAACGGTTGGAAAAAGTATCTCAGTGAAAGGTTTATACCTCATGAATATCAAAGTTAATCCTTTTTAAATTAACTATCTCTTATTAGCAATAATCACACACATTCTCTTGAAAATACCACATATACCATTTGTGAAAGCGCCCCTTAAATTCTACGTACGCCTCTGACAAACTAATAGTAGTCACAGACGCTGGCAACTCTGTTAATAGTCGGTCGTTATGGTGTTTTCGTACAAATCTGATTTAGTTCTCAAAATAAATATAATATTAATTGTGCTCGCATTATCGTTTCAAGTTTCTGTGGGAAAAATGTCGGCATTTGCATTATATTCATGCAGCTTTGAGGTATTTGGACGGGTACAAGGTAATTAAAGCGATCACAAGCAACATTCTTCTTGTTCCATTTGCAAATTTATAAATTTCTAATTTCTTGGCAGGTGTCTTCTTTCGCAAGGTAAGTGTAGCATTAATTAACTGGGACCCATGGGAGATGGCCAACAACGCTCATTTGCTATATATTATAGTACACAGAGAAGAAAGCAATCAGCTTGGGAGTGCGCGGTTGGTGCATGAATACCGCAACAAACACGGTTAAGGGTGAATTGGAGGCACCGCTCGGTCCACTTAATGAAATGTAATGCAAGTTGTGTTATTATTCTGTAGATATGTATATATCTTCGGACTGTCATAATTCACTGTTTACAGGAAAGAATGGCTGAAGACCAAAGGTAGTCCCGCCAGTAAGATTGACAAAGTCGAGTTTTCACCAACAAAGGAGATTGCCAACTATACTTTTAATGGGTTTACTATAAGACGTTAGTCTGATTCTGCAAGAATTTATGCATAAATATACACACGCATGTGTTTCTAATAGCGAACAATTTAAACACTGCTTTATTTCAGAATAAGTTGTATGTTGATGTAATCCAGAATTAAAGTCTATTGGGTCGCTTGGCATTCGCTCGTAGGATTCAGTAAAATGTTGTCTACAATTAAAAGCACTCATATGAACATATTTATACAAATTTGTGTGATTATATTTTAGTCAACCATTAGAAATTAAACGTATTTCTAATGAAACATCGTCTCGACGCCTTACATTTGTTCAGCATTGTTCGTTGCCAAATTTATTTGTAGATATGTCGCAGTGGAAGAACAAAAACAAATAAGATGCTATTTGGCTACAGAGCTGCATTTTAAGTAGTAACGTGTATTCACGGTTAGGTGTTGCCATTTATGCACAAGTAACGATTTAAAGTAACCACTTGTAACGACATCTCACTTACACGCATTGCAACACTGATACGGAATCGCCTATGTAGCACCATATGTGCGAGCGTGACAACCATATAGCAACATGCGTACTTTGGTCTGGCAGCACAGAAACGAGTACAGCTCCGAATACACGTCGTTTTGCCAAAAGCGTAGCAGGCAGCAAATGAAAAAAATATAAATGAGGAAAAAATTTCGTGAAATAAGAACGACAAAAATACCAAGCGCGAGACACGCCGCTATAGTGAAAATCGACAGATTTAATAATTGCGTGCATTGTGTAAGCGTATGAAATTGTGCGTATTAAATAGTAATAAGTTTTTAAGCAATTACAAATTCTTGCGTGCTTCTGCTTCTGCATGTCGGTGTGTATGTATGTGTGTAGTGCACAGTTTGGTTACTTTCGCGCTGAAAACGTTTTCTACTACTTTTTTTCGTTGGAACGAAAAATACACATGTATGTGTGTATGTACACACTGTGATTTGCGATAAAAGCGAAACCGTTTAATATATTCAGTAATTTTGAGGCGTTTCTGTAGGTGCTCATGATGTGGTGTGAGCAGAAAATACTGAAATTATTGTGTAAATAACTGAAAATAGTGCTAGACATGCGTATGTATGTATATAACACTCATACATACACTCAATAGCCTCATGCATGGGCCTGTATCCATATGTATGAATACATATTTATGTTCGTGTGTGTGGTTTATTTGTTTGTGTGTTGTGTGCGCGCACATATTGTAAAGGCGCGAGGTACTTAATTGCCAACGATGAAAAATTCAATAAACCAAATTACATAAAAACATGGAAAGCAAGAGGCCACGCACTACAATTTCGTAAAGAACTACATTTATTACGAGATGCAGATGCATAATGAAATAATTTAGATTTTCAACCGCGCAGCAGAATATTTCGTCAGTAGTTTTCCCCATTTGCATTTGTTCAACAACGGTTCGCCCGACCGCGGCCGCAGTATTCTATAGTTTTTTTTATTGCGCATCATTGTGAATGAGCAATAGCAATAGCGCGCGCTCTCTGTTCTGCTCTGCTCTCACATTCGGCACGCATAGGCGCGTTGTCTGTCGTTTGTGTGTGTGTGTGTGTGTGTGCGGCACACATACGCACGCGGTGCCGGAAAGAAGACTTCCTATAGGCGGCGGTGTACGTTGAAGGAATAGAAATAAAAATCAGCTATTGAAAATAAGAGCAGCGGCTTATGGTATTTATTATTGTTAGTGTTAGTGTAATTACTGATAAGTGTAATATGTAAAAACCCTGCATCTTGAGATAAAACTGCCGTTTCCCTCCCCAAAAAAGAACTGCGGATTCTAAAGCAAAGCAGGCGGAACAAAATGTGCCGAGCTTTGAATTTGTGTGTGTGAGAGTCTTTACATATACGAGTTGAAGCACAAAAACAAAGTGTGCATCTGTTCCGTGTCAGTTTTCGAAATAAATGATCAAATTTGACTTTTGAATAATTGTTTCTCGTCTCTTTTGAAGCGACCACCCCCTGAAGTCAAGATCCGCCATATAAGGAGTCAAGTAAAGTAATTGCAACGGTTAGAGTAGCCAAACTGTGTGAAGCCCAAGCTTGTAATGCAGCTGGTCTGGCAGTAGCGTCGCTTAAGAATGGCACCAGCGTTAACAGCGGAGCCACTGAGTCCCAAGGAGAAATTAACGAGCACCGCCTCCCCCGCCACAGGGACACGACAGTCTGTGCGCAAACTGGAGTCACCCAGCGGTGGCGGCGGTATTGGCAACGGAAACGATACGGCCAAGAAGCCAACAACGGCATCAACTGTTGCAGCAACAGAAGCAGTAACAGTAGCAACAACAGGAGCAGCAACTGTAGCATCAGTTGCGCCGACGACGACGACGTCGTCGCGTATTACACGCTCTAAAGACGCAGCCCATCGCACTGGTTTGCCTGTTGTGCAGGTACCGGCGAATAACAAGCGCAAATCCAATAATAACAACAGCACACACAACAACAATAATAACAGCAGCAGTAGTATTGGTAGAAGTGGTGTCAGCGAAGTCAAATCAAGTAATGATCAAATGGGCCTAAGCGCCGCAGCAACACACACAAGCACCGACGGCAGTGCAGCTTCCACCAGCAGCAGCAGTAACAGTGGCAGCGCTGCCTGCGACGCGACAGTCGCAGCAACAACGCAAGCCGTCGTCCCCGCCAACGTCGTTGAAGAGCACAACAACAACTGCAAGGATAATTCAACGGCTGAGCTGCTGGCGAATCTGACGAACGAATTTGAGGAGGCAATTACAGCAGAAATTTGCCTACGTAAAACACTGCCTGAGGTGAGCCTAAGTAAAGAGCAACCCGTAGTAGCAGCCGGAGCAGTTGCAGCTGATCCAGCCCAGCTGGCTGAGCCCATGTCCATGGCTGAATCCCATACCCAGTCTTCGACGAGCAGCGCAGCAGCAGCAACAGCAACATTACCGGCAGCACCACAACCCCAACCACCAATCACAGGGTCACCACGATTGTTGGAACAGCACGAGGGATTCCCTGGCATTGTCATCAACAGCAGCAGTGGCGGCGGCGGCTTAGAGAGGACATCGGTGCAGGTGGAAGATGCTGTTGAAATTCCAGATAATATTGAGGGTAAGCTTCAGCTTAGTATAGAATCCATCAATCTTCGCGGTCCGTGTGGAGCAGGTTCCTCGGTATTTGTATTGAACCGCGCTGCATTCCATCCTCAAAATTGCAAAGTTTATATTTTCTGAAAAAATTAATCGAGTTTTTGTCTGACATGTTTTGTGGGAAAATTTAGGCAAGCAATTTTTCATATATTCAAAGACCAACGGAAACTGAAGCCAGATTTTTTGTTTGTTTTTTAAATGTATCAAAGCAAATGTTAGAGTGAGCGTAACATTGAGCTGTTAACAGTTTCCTGTTAACTTGAATTTCTTACTTTTATAATATAAATATAGCACATCTATATGTAGGAAAAGTATGCTGAAATGGGAAGGCAGAGCAGTATCAACTGTCGAAAGTGTTGCATTTGAAATTGTCTTAACTAGCTTTGTGGACTCCTAGAGTCAAAGTTCGTGTTATCGTATCTCAGAGCTGGTCAGAGTTCAGAGCTCACTCTATTAATGTCTTATCAAGTAGGGATCGCTTCTTATAACTATTTATTTGACAAAGATCTGTTAATTGTACAAATGTTAATGAGAGTACCATAATGTTAATGGATTTTTTTTTCAACACAGAACGCCTGAGTCAATTGGATGGATCGCCCGTTGTATTGCCGCCAATTGTGAACATTAACGCTGCGACGCTGGAAGCTGGCGTTGCACTGCCGACGACGCACTGCGTCCAGCAAGAGCAGCCGCAGCAGGAGCAATCACAACATCAGCAGGATATACTCGCCTCACCACAACATTTAGCTGTCCGGCAACCTGGAGCGGTGTTAACGCCACAGAGCAATGCCAGTTCGATAAATTTCCTTAAGGATGGCGCTGCCGGTGCCGTCCTAGAGGATCAGGACATTGAGGAGGTGCTTAAAGCGCTCAAAAATCTGGACGGTAGTCATGATTTTAGCATTTTCAACGAGGTCTGTTTCCTCAACAATGAGGAGGAGACAGCTGCAGCTGCGGGAGCTGGCGAAAGTACAGCAGTGCCAGAAGGTAGCGGTAGCAGCAGCCTGGTAGTCCACAATCTCAACGTGGAGGAGTCGTCACCCAAGGCCAGCTGCAGTATCGGTAACACTGTTGCACCCAAACCACGTCCCTGGCAGGAATGTCATGCCGAATTGGAGCAGCAACAACATGTTTTGGTTCGCAAGATTGACTTCCTGCTGCGACGCATGCGAAAGTTTCAGATGCGCCAGATGTGCCGTCATGCCAGCGATGAGGTGGCCGGCATATTGGAGTGGTCAGCGAGGATTTCCAATAAAGCAGCGCCAGCGGCACCGGTGCGAAGTGCCAAGCTAACCGAACAGGAGGATACTGTGCTCTCGATTGTATCCGGACGGCCGGGCAATAGTTTCTGGGAAGAGCAAACAAAGCAACCACTGCCCGCCACTCAAATGAGCAATGTCATCCGTCACATTGAGACAGCAGCGCGTAAGCAGCAAATCTGTCATACAATTGGCGGCGGCTCAGCATCGTTGGCATCCTCATCATCCTGGTACAGCAATGCCGCCCAGCCGGGCAAGCGATCCCGCAAACTCCAGCCCATTGATGCCATTTCCAATAGCAGTACAGATGCAATTGTGATGCCACGTGCCGATGAGATTGTGCCCAATTATGATAACTATGTGACCAGCGAGCTAACCCATGTGGCGGGTCTGTTGCATACGGAAATGCGTGAGATACAAAATGCCATTGACTCGGATGCCACTGAATCGAGCTCTGGCGGTGAATCCGCCGATGAAATGGTCAACTACAACAATTCCCAGCAGTTGTCCTTATCGATGTAAGTTCAAATCACAAACCATTAATGCCTACAACTTTTGTTAACTGCAATTAATGATTTAGTGTTTAATCAAGGGATCAAAAATTGATAATATATTTCAAAACCAATCCATTTATTAATTTAATAACACCCCCATACATGCGTTAACAGCCTTTATTTGTTGTCAATTTGTTAGCTACTAGTTTATTTGCAATTAGTTAAATCTTAGTTAACAGCGCACATGCCATAACAGTGCTCTTAACATTACTTGAAAACTGTGTTTACTTCCTGCCCCGCTTAGTGTCCATATAACTAGTAACATTCCTTTTACAGCGTATAGATTTTCAGTTCAGAATTCATATTACGGTACCGCGAAATGATATATTCGTTCAAGGCTAATGAAGGCCGTTAAACGGGGTATATGTTTGTTTAGGTTTAACAGAGCAACGTTAGTAACAGTGCACATGCAGTAACAGAGCTGTTATTTCCATGAGTAAATGCAAGTTATACTGAAGTAATGCTGAATTAATATTAATTGAGCAGTAATTACAGGATAAACTAATTAATCATTTTAAAAATCATCCAATTGACGTCTAAAAGCATTCTAGATTTAAATATATGTTTTCCAATGTGTTTGCAGAACACGTCGTGCCGTTTGGCGTTATTCGCGAGATCGTGCCGCCATAGCGTTACGCTGGTCCTGGCTGTGCGCCCAGGTGGCCGATCTGGACATGAAGATACGCCAGCATAACGATGTGTACAACGATTTGAGTCGCACCAAGGGCGATGTACTATTGGAATCAACGGCAGCGCCTAAAAATGGCTACAAGGAGGCACAACCACAATCACAATCGTCAGTTGAGCTGCCCGGAGCTGAGTCGGAACAACAGCCGCCAGTTGATTGGCTTTGTAGTCGCACGCGTCCATTGGTGTTGTCCGAGTTTCGTAAACGTAAACTCTTCCAGACAATCAATATGCACACAATATCGAAGAAGGCGGCAAGGCCGAGCAACATTAAATGTGGTTGCCAATGGCCGCAGGTGCCATGTACTCTGTGCACCGGACGGCCAGATCCGACTGCACCACGGGATCTGCCGGAAACGTTGATGCCACAGAATCGTGTTGCGCTCCTCGATCCCAGCTATCATCCGGTGTTGAGCTTCTCCGATGGTAAGTTCCATCTTAAGCGATTTTTGGATATATCTATGTAACAACTGAACTTCGCTTTTCAGATGTCTGTCAATCTCTGCATCTGGAGGCGATCAGTCGACAGCCGGATTGGCAGTATCGTGTGATGCGCAGCCAGGCCAAGGCGATTGTTAAGGGTGTTTGGAAGGCGGAACGCGATGCGATTGCATCAAGCGGTGGCATCGGCGGTCCTGGTGGTGCCGGCCGACGACCCGGCGAGACGGTTAAGCGTCGTTATGTGCGGCGCAAGGAGCGCAATAACAACAACAATAATAATAATAATAGCATTAGCAATAGAAGCAGCAGTAATAATAACAACAATAATAATAACAACAATATCAATAACAACAACAAAGAATCAACAACAACAGCAACAACGACACCATTACAAAGTGGCGCTGGAGGTGGAGGCGGAGGCGGCAACGTTGGATTGGATAGCGGAAACGGTACTGGTACTGCAACTACTTCTTCTTCTTCTACGCCTACTACAACGCCACTTGTGGCCAACAGTAAATTATTGTAAACATTTGACAAATTCGATAATTGTTTATTAACATAAAACAACAACAATTTTGCATCTTTCTTCTTTTTTCTTTTCTTTTATCCTTTTGCATTTCTTTTCTGTTCCACACACACACAAACACACACACCACCACAACAACAACCAATAACAATAACTCGCACAACAACAACGAAACAAACATTTTGTTTTGATTTTGCAATTTGTTTTTCGTTTCTTCAACTTGCATCAAACTTCATGTGGATTGCAGCAGTGGCCAAAAGGCAGCGTCAGTCGGCCAAGACAGGGAACGGTAGTTTAAGCTCACCGTTGTCTGATCCACAACAACATCAACAACAACAACAACTCAACCAGCATAACAATCCCTCACTGATCTCCAGCGGCAATGGCAATGGCGCTAAAAAGTCACGTAAATCTGCATCAAAGCAGCGGCAGCAACAACAACACAATTCAGCACACAACACCAACAATAACCACAATAACAGCAGCAACAATCAACAACCAAGTGGCAGTGATAGCACCTCCCGATTCGCAGCTGATTCCCAATGGGAACAACCTCACAGTCGCCGCAGTTCTGCCGAAAATCATGGACATCGCAATGAACGGTGAGTTAAGATAGACAAAGATTATCAATAATTGCAGCTTAATTCTAATCGTTATACTGTTCGACAGCACTGCAGAGAGACGTAGTCGACTCATCTATGACATTGACAACATCGTGATACCCTACAGCATGGCCGCCCAGACTCGTGTGGAGATCTTGCCCTACAAGGAGATACCCACGCCAAAGTAAGTGCGCCTCTGCCTCGGTCAACGGCCTGCATTGGGACGATAAAAGGAAAACCTCTATAAAAATGATTATCAATTATAGTAGGGATATCGAATGTAAAAGCGAAGAGTTCAAATTTAGAAACAGATAACATGTCTAGAGTATTTTCAGAAATTAGAATAACCTATAAAGTTAATATAGTTTCTAGTCCCAAGAGTCTAATAGACCATAAAGTTTTTACACATTTGTTTACTTTGATTACAATTTTACAAAATAACGCAGAGATTTGTGTAGAAACGTTGTAATGTGCAGGGGAAAGATTATATAATTTAATATGCATTCAGGGTATAAGCAAACGTAAACGCGTCGTTAAAGAAGCGTATCTTGTAGTTGTTTAACTAATCTGTTTCTCTGCACTGGCAGATGGCGTATTGTGGACAGTGATAATAAGAATCAGCAACCTTCGACGGATGAGAAGCAGATCAATGGGTGTGTGAACCAAGCCGAAGCGGAAACGGAATCAACTTTAAGCCTGGCAGCCGCAACGGCAACCACACCCACTGCATCAGCAACAAAAACCACAAAAACAACAACAACAACGTCAACAACAGCATTAGCAACTTCATCCGCAACAACAACAGCAACCACATCCGCAACAACAGCAGCAACTACATCCGCAACAGCAACAACAACGAAGGAGAAGCAGGAGACTGTAAGCAAAGTAAATGGCTTGAAACAGTCGAGCAAGAAGAGGGCACTGCCAGAGCCTGACAAGCAAAGCACGGAGCAGCCACTAAGCAATGGATTGGTTAATGGAGATGCAGAGGCGAAAGCAGCGCCAGCGGTGGATCAGCCAAAGCAGCCGACAACCGTCAATGGCAAAATCAAATGCAATAATAATAAAATCTCTGTGAAATGCAGTGCATCTGCTTCTGCTTCTGTTTCTGCTCCAGCTTCAACTCCTGCTGCTGAACCAGCTGCAAAAGAACCCTTAATTGACGCCGTGGAGCCGCCTAAGAAGCGACCCAAGCTGCAGCTAAAGGAGAAAACCAAGTTAACAACGCCGCCAAAGCCGAAGGCATCAAAAGCAATCGCAATGGCAACCGTTGCTGATGAGGAGGAAATCGAGGACATCTCGGATGAGGCGTACATATTGCGTCATCAGCGTGCGCTCATTGAGGAACAACGTCGTTTCGAGGCATATTTGAGATTGCCGTGGAGCACACGTTCTCGCGCCAATCGACGGGCCGACAGTCGAGCCGAATCGAGTGGCGCCAACACACCAGATCCATCATCACCGGCGAATCCACAATTGGCTGGACCGACCGGAGTTGACAATGAGAGCATTCCCTCGCCGTTGGCCCAAACGATGCTCCAGCATCCGCTTGATGCGGTCAACGCTGACGGCGAGCTGACGGCAACGGGAACAACAAAAGGAAAGCGACAAGAGCGTCGTCGTACCACGTCGAGCAAATTGAAGGATCAAGATCGACGCAGCGCCACACCAGACACTAGAGAGGTGAGTGGCAATAAGAGAAACCTCATGACAGAGATCTCATAATTAATATGCAAAATTTTTCATTGATAGTTTCCTCAACTTCCATTGGATCCTCCGCCGTTTGAGCCCCTGCAGTTTCCACTCTCGAAGGAGATTTATCAGCGTTTGCTGGCGGAAATGAAGATCGAGCCGAAGGCCCCAAGATTGTCGCTACCGGTAACTGTAACTACCAAGCGCACCAAGAGTAAATCGGTATCCTCCAATGGTGGCGATGGCAACACAACAACAACAACAACCTCAGGAAGTCGTCGCAGCAGCAAGGCCAAGGCCACAAATGCCAGCAAATTGGCTCAGACAACGACAACGATGCCTCAGCGGTTGAATGGTGGCACGAATACACAACGAGCGGCGGCACAGATGAATGGTGGCAAGAATCAGCAGTCGGATGATTATGCTGATGGCCTAGACTATAGGCCGGAGGATGAAGAAGAGGATGAGGAGGAACTGCTGCTGGAGGAGGACGATGATTATCATTATCTGGCGCCGCCGCCAGAAGATGATCAGTTGCCGGCCGGAGTTGGCGATGATGCGAATCTGTACAATGCCAGCATCGATGCGTATTTAGGCGAGCAGGACGGGCTTGACGAGGAGGATCTGGCCGAAGATCCATTTATGGACGATGATCCCAATGATCCGGAATGGAAGCGCAACATTGGCGTGCGTCACGAGCGCTTGCGCAAGCGAGTCTAAGCAAAGAGAAAGAGGGGGGCCTGAGTAGCGAGTGAAATGCAGCGAGTAATGATTGACGACGAGTAAGAAGTGGCGGCGAGTGAAGAATATGAATAGAGCAACAAGTGAAACCAGTAAACTAATCCAAAGTTATTAAAAATCTTGTGAAATGAATATCATTTTTTATTTAATTAATTCCCCAAACAAATTTTTAAAGAGCGACACACAAATTTTAACTTGTTTAAAAAGAAATTTAGTTTTTGTTGAAACGCAACGAGTTCCATAATTCTAATCAAAGCTGAACTCGGGAAAGCTTCATAAATAGCATTGCAAGCATATTTTGTAAGCAATTTCTAAGTTATTTAGTTATAAAAGAGATGATGAGAACACAACAAGCCACACACACATACACACACAAAATACAAAAAAAAAAAAAAACAACACACACACAAAAGAACTTGTGAAAATATTCAATGTAAATACAAAATTAAGAGGATAATAGGAGAAGATATGTATGTATGAAACTAATGCATAAATTTAATGATAATGATAATATTAATACCATAGTTTATTACACACACACACACATATACACACATAAACGACACACACACTTTTAAAGAACGGAGGCAACAAATAAACAAAACTCACTTGGGCTACAAGTCGAAAGTGCGCTACGTTTTAAATATATAAATAAATATATATATATATATTATTATTATATAATATTACGATAGTTATTATATGGATCGAACGATCTTAAATATGTTAATGTTGATTTCAATATGTATTTGCGCACCTAAAACCAACAACAACAAAAACAACAGCTGTACATTTACGCCGATTTTTTAATGTAATTTCCCAATTAATTAATACTTAAACTATAAAGATTAATATCTAAAATACAAAAACGAAAGGAAGAAACCGAAACCCACAATTATAAATGCGCCTCGAATGAATTCAAGTATTTAGTTTTTTAGGCGCTTTAATTTTTACATCTACTTTTTAAAAACAAACAAAAAATAGCTACTAAATGTAGACATTTAAATACTTAAATTTTCGATAAACACACACATACACACCCACACACATGTACATGGGATAATTTTGTAATCATTATGAAACTTTTATTCTTTCTTTTTTTTTATTTTTTTATAACATTTTCTAGGGTACTGATATTGTGTTTTATTATTATCATATAATTAAAAGCAACTTCACAACTTTATGTAAAATTTGTTAATGATTTGAGAAAGTGAATAATGTGTATATGCAAAAAAAAGCAACAAATACAAATAAAAACTCTATATTCGTAAAAAGTAATTAAAAACCATTAAGAAAAAAACATAAATCATCAATTTTTTTCATTTAATTTGGAACACATGTTGCAAAAATGTATTTAACATTTTTTAAGATCTACGCAATGTTGTCGACATTTGCTTTCATTTCAATTGAAACGTTGACGTGGATACAAGATGCTGGTAAAGCGCTCAGATCAATAAAATTAGAAGCTAACTTCATTTAACTCCCCTCATCGGCGCAATTTCTTTCACAGATAACGACATTTTTGCTGGTTCTCACCTCAGTTGTCTACAGCAATTTGGTGCCGTTTAAAGTGGATGCTAAGCAAGGCAACTTATCATCCACGCAATGGGATGGTGTGGAACGTAAACTGACGTTGATCAGGCGAGCACAGGAAGAGCAAGACCGCAAGCTCATTAGCTTGGATTTTAAGCTTAATCATGTGCTCAGCAAGCTGATTCATATCACTCATGTAAAGCCTGACAAGGAAGAGCTTTCTGCAAGCTTGACCATGGCGCTAGAACGCTGGGAAAGCAGTTCAAATAAAATGCAACAACAAATAAACAAATTCCAACTAAGCTTTGAGCGAAGGAACGAGCATGATACGAAACTGGAAGAAATACGTGATTTGATAGCACAGTTGGTGGCAAGTAGCCAAAACTCTCAGCAACTGGAAGGTGTGAGAAATGCGATGTTGGAAATGCCAAAGAAACAAAAGTCAAATGAGATGACATCAAGTGAAAGGAAATTATTGGATCACGGTAAGAACTTGGATAAATAGCAAATTTGGGAAAAACTCACCTGCTTAATTACACAGAGTATGTGCAGCCTGCTAGGGCGGATTGCTATGAGTTGGATGAGCAGCAGCGCATTGATGGTGTGTACAAGTTTCTGGAACCCGAATTAAATGAACTGCAACGCGATTTCAATGAACGGTACTGCGCCTTTGCAACAGATGGACCAGCCTGGACCGTAATACAAAGACGCAGCAACGACATTAACAACTGGGAGAGCTTCAATCGCAGTTGGGATGAGTATCGCACAGGATTTGGTAACTTGTCAAAAGACTTTTGGTTTGGCAATGAATTTATACACAGAATTGCCTATCGCGACGATTACGTATTGCGCATCGAGCTAGAGGATCACACTGGTGTCCAGGTCTGGGCCGAATACGGTCTGTTCCGACTGGACAGCGAAAGTTACAATTATCAGTTGGTGATTGGCAAACTGAATGAGAATAGCACTACATCCGATGCACTGACATATCACAACCAAATGGACTTTAGGGGCTACGACCGTAATGAGAACTGCAATGGTTGGTGGTTTGATCGTTGTCTGGAAGCCAAATCCAACTTAAATGGCCACAGTATCGTATGGGACAACTTGCACAACGAATATTCACTGAATGCATCTCGTATGCTAATGCGTCCGCGCCACATAAACACGGTCATCACAGACTATATTTACGAAGAGGATTCAATAAATAATTATTAAGTTTGAATAATGCGAGCATCAAATCTATATAAATATTTGTATTGCACGTACGGATTGCGATATTGCTACAAATAAACGTTACCGCCGATTTGTGACTGACGGTATTGCTGCTGAACGCATCCAGACTAGTAAGATATCGATATTTCTGGCAATTTGTCCCATTCGGCCACACTGCATACAAATAATTGAGTTGTTTTATTATTGTCTTAAATATTTAAATTTTTAACAGTTATGTTATATTGAGAAAATATATAAAAATTTGAATAAAATATAAAAGAGTATATATATAGATTTAAATAAAGAATTTTTAGTATTTTATTTTACTGTCAGCATACACCATGAGTATTTTATGTATTTAATATAGTGAATTTAAACACTTGCAGCATATGGTCACACAGTCACTTGTTCGTGTGTGCGTGTGAGTGCGATAGCAGTACGGCCGAGTGCAGCGCGACTTGCAGTAAAGGAGAAAAATTAAAAGAAGTTGTAAATTATAAAGAAAAGCTTCTTCTGCAGCAAAATAAAAAGAAAAAGTAAACATTTTTGGTGTACATAGCAAAAAATGGCACAAAGGAATGGATAGGAACAAAAGAGGAGTTTTTGCGGCACAGGCAAATTAACAACAACAAGAAACGTAAAGAACAAGACGCTGCCGCGGCCACTCCTTTTGTGCCCGTTGTTTCGTTCCAGAAAAATGTGTGCGTGCGAGTGTTTCGTGTATGTTGTAATTGAAAAATTGTGATTAGTGCATATAAATTAAAAAGTAGTAGAAATAATTGCATTAATTAACCAAGTGAGTAGGCAATAAAAAGTGAAAATTCTATGCTGCGCACAAAATGGCAAAGAGGTTTTTTTGTGTCTGCAAAAGCTCAAGCAAACTTAACTAGAGATAAGCGAAGAAACGTTAAACATAGACAAGATACATATACATACACATACAGACGCATATACTGAGTACAGCGTGCGTGTGTGTTTATGACTCACGGCTGGCCGCAGTGAGTAGTGAGTTGTGTGCGAGCTGGAGTGAAAGAGAGACAGAGAAAGAGAGTGCAAGTGTAAGATTGTGAGAAAGAGAAAGAGCAGTAGAGCGCTACCTACGGCAACAAACACATAATAAACACAACAACAAATCGCTGCAGCGCTTGAATAGAATTTCCCAAGTTGAGCGCGACTAATCGCATTTGAAGAAAATTCCAACGTTCGCGATAGAGAGAAAGGCACAAGAATAGAACAGAAACAAAGACAAAGTTGAATAAAGATTTTGAAAGGAAGGGGAAAGGGAAGCAAAACATCACGAACATGAGTTTCACCAAGTGGTTCAAGAAGAAGGAGCAAATCTCCGAGATTGGTGCACCGACAAATTTTCAACGGCACTTTCACGTATCCCGCAACCAGGAGACCGGCGACCTGGAAGGACTGCCCACACCATGGGTGCGGTTAATGAATACGCAAATTACACGGGATGAACAGGACAAGAATCCCGATGCGGCATATCATGCGGTCAAATATTACAATTACTCCATAAAGAAGAAAGAGCAGGAGGTGTTCAAGCCGTTCATAACCGAGGATGTTATACACGAGGAATCCAAAGAGATTGATAACTATGTCAATTACAAGAACAAGCACAAATCCCAGGATATAGACAAGTCCGATGACGATGGCAGTGGCAATTCAACGGCCACGGAAAGCAGTAGCGGATGTGGTAGCTCCACGGCGAATAGCAATAGCAGCAGCCTCAATGATAGCAGCCAACAGTCGGTAATACCGCTCGATGCGCTCAATGAAGTCATCAAGGAGTTGGAATCAAATTTGGGCCGTGAAACGCTTAAGCCAATTAAGCCGAATAGCGGCCTGGAGCCGCCACCAGTGCCGCCCAAGAAATCGTCACATCAAATGCCGCCCAAGCCACAGATCAAGCCAAAGCCACGTAGCGTTACACAGCAAAAGTTCCAGCGTTTGTCGGATCTCAGGTCCAAAGATGGCGATGATGATTCCCATCCCACGATCAACACAGATACGATCATAATCAAACCAGCGTCAGCGAGTAGTGCCACCAATGATGTCGGCAACGATGCCGATGCGCCGGAGGAGACGATACTACGTCGTTCCAAGGAGAAGCGTTCTCAGAAAACCGATGCAGAGATCTATGATGAACTGCGAGCCATTTGCAATCCGGAAGATCCACGCGAACGGTACAAGACCACCCAAGAGGTGGGGAAAGGTGCCTCCGGTATTGTGTTCATTGCCGGCGATATGCAATCGGAATCACAGGTCGCTATTAAAACGATCGAGATGAAGAATCAGTCATCCAAGGATCTCATACTCACAGAAATACGGGTGCTAAAGGATTTCAATCATAAGAATTTGGTTAACTTCCTTGATGCCTACCTGCTGGAGCCAGAGGATCAGCTTTGGGTGGTCATGGAGTACATGGATGGTGGCCCCCTCACCGATGTCGTCACCGAAACGGTAATGAAGGAGCGACAAATTGCCTGCGTCTGCCGGGAGGTGCTATATGCCATTAGTTTCCTCCATGCCAAGGGCATAATTCATCGCGACATCAAGTCGGATAATGTGTTGCTTGGCATGGATGGTTCCGTCAAGGTCACGGACTTTGGATTCTGTGCCAACATCGAAGGTGATGAGAAGCGTCAGACGATGGTTGGCACGCCCTATTGGATGGCTCCCGAGGTTGTGACACGCAAGAAATATGGCAAAAAAGTTGACATTTGGTCGATTGGCATTATGGCCATTGAAATGATTGAGGGTCAGCCACCGTATCTATATGAGACGCCGCTGCGCGCTCTCTATCTGATCGCAGCTAATGGACGACCAGATATTAAAAGCTGGGACAAGCTGAGTCCCAGTCTACAGGATTTTCTCGATCGCTGTCTCCAGGTCGAGGTCGATAGACGTGCCACCGCCGATGAGCTGCTAAAGCATTCGTTCCTCGATGACTGCAGCGAGGTCAAGGCGCTGGTACCCAACATTAAGGCCGCCAAGAAGGTGCTCCGTCGCAATGTATAGTTAATGTGCAATCAACATCATCGAGCGGCCAGGCTGCTCTACGCGTGATGTGAACATTGAACACCACCACCACCTCCACCACTCTCTGTACCCCCAAGTTTTTGTATGTATGAAGTTTTCCAAACTGTGTAAATTAAAACTGGAACAAAATGCTGATAATTCTTTCACTGTAAACAACAACAACACAACGAACGTAACAATTTAAACAACAAGAAAATCAACAAGTCGTGGGATTAACAACAACATGTCTCTGTTGTTCATCGCGGGCCGATAACACCGTTAATTGGTAAGTCTAAGCACTATAATTAAATAAATCGAATAAAAGAAGTAAATATGAAAATATTGCGAAAAATGAATCAGCTGATAGTCGAATGTAAACAATTACAATTTAATTAATATAATGTAATATCTAATATTGGTAATTTGAAGACAACACAACGAATGCAATGTTGTCATATGAATTGGACGACCAACTGGTTTTCTTTCTAGTTTCCATTCCATTGAATGGAAGTTGACAATAAAAATTTGGCTCATCGCTGAATGCTTGTGAAGGGGAGAATGGGAAACACGTTGTACAAATTTAATGACTTGCCCTATAATCAGTGGCTGATATTTGTGAAATAGAAACAGATTAAACTCGTTCAAGGTCTCGTTCAACTTGCGATGCAATCGTCGTGAGTCTATAAAACTACAAAGACTGTTTTATTTTGCAATTTTGTATTTAATAATTTGCCTACCAAATTGTTGTTTAGTTTCCAAAATAGGTATTTTGTATGTTATCACATTTCGATATCGCATCGATGGCAACATTACATTTGCATATGTAAGAGTATTACAGCTTCGACCTGAGCTTGTTCTCAAAGCAACACTTAGCTTTATTATGTTGCTGAAATAGCAAGGCCCATTGAAAAGTAGCACACACACACACACACATTTCCACACTTTATGTACAGAAAATGTGAAGTAACAACAACAATTAGGCATGTGAAGCAGCAGCAGCTAACCAAAGTAATTTCATACGCTCGTTCGCATTTCCTGTTGGACAGCAAAGAAAAGACTTGGAATATTGCTTTGTCTGCCAAAAAGTGTAAAAAAAAACATACATAATAATAAAGAAAAAAATTTAATTCACACAATGCGCACATACGCAGACAGCAACGCCATCACCATCATAAACCTATACACACACACAGAGATACATGTAATCAAACTCAGTACATTTGCCTTATCAACAAGTACTTCATATGTATACGTATCTGTGAGTATAATTGTATCTATATACAAACTAAGCTGTCACGAAACCCCCGCAATGGACGTCGCTATTTTTTTCTTTATGAAATTACTAGAACGATTTTAAGAATTTAAGTTCATTCTGATAAGAGCTAGCTAAAAAATAAAACATGCAGCGATCTTTGTCTGGCTGGCGTAGAACTTGCTGTTGTGCCAGTGTTGCTGTGTTGCTAATTGCAGTTGCAGTTGCAGTTTCAGTAGTGAATGTCTCGGCTAGGCTATTGTCTTTCTTTATTTCTTTCATTCTTTCCGTTTGTCTGCATTTTTCTTCACTCACCGCCTTCCACTTATTGAATTTAATTGCTTATGCAGTGGCGTGGTTGACAGCGGGCGGTGGACGGACGTTGCGCTATTTTTACGCTCTCACTTACTGTTACTGTGCGTACTGTCAGTCTTTTTTCTCTCACTCTCTTATTCTCGCTCCCTTTTGCACTCCCACTATCTGTGTGCATGCACTTTTCTACCGGATCTGTGGCTGTTTATTTGTTTATATTAGCGGCAAATACTTTTGCTTTCCGTTTTGTGCCGCTACTCCGAAATAAGCGGGGGGAGAAACGGCAGCAGGCAGCTGTGTTTGCGTATGTGGCGAGTATCACTTTCTGATCGCAAAGCTTCAGTTTTGTTATTTCTCATGCGAATACGAATACATTTCTGAGCTTTTGTATGCCAAATGTCTTAGCGATGTCGATAACAAACTAACGAACAATAACAGAGACAACAGAAGCGGTAGCGCAATGAATAATCATTTCGCAAATATTTAACTCAGGAAATCAATATGGGCTTTTAAATTTCATGTGCCATACACACACATTCATACATACGAATACGTGTGCTTGTATGTATTCGTTTCCAGTTTTCTTGCGCATTCTGCTGCAGTTGCATGCTGCCTTTTTGCCGGCTGCTGCTGGGAGTGGCACTGCTGGGGCCAAAGTACAATTTCAATTTCATGGATGTGCGTGTGCGTAAAAGAGGCCCTATGCACACATATGCACATGCACAAATACGTATATATTTTAGTACATGTGTGTGTGCTTGTGCATAAAGTTTTTGCCTGTTTTCGCGAACGACATTGAACGGCAGCCATTCATGTCTGCATATCTATATACATAGTATATATTGTATAATTAGTATGTGTAGTTGTTGTATTTGGCTAAGTAAACGCCCAAAAAAAAGACCTACAAAAAAAACAAATGAGCAATGACTAAACACCTTTTCCATAATGCGTTCGATTTTCGAACGTCGGCCGCACCACCACCAATGGATAATTTCACCTTGCGCGCAAAAGGTTTTACATTTTGGTTTGTCTGTTTCTGTTTTGACTTTGTTTCGTTTATTGAACCACATGAGTCTCATGCCTTTGGCTCTGCCTGTAGTTGTGTATTTTCTTGTTGTTGTTAATACGCGGAATTGAGTGTAGATGATTCATTCGCTGTATATTTTTGTGGGGAGGGGAACTTCGTGTAGCGAGCTCGTTTTTCATAACAAACATGGCAGCCAACCGACCTTCCCACCCGCCGGCGCTGACGCTGCCGTTACATTTGTGTGACATTTTGCATATGCATCACGCAAATGCCCAACAATATAATAATTATAATATTTGCTTGCTTGATAGTAGGCATTACGTATGATATTACACAGGGTATACGGCTTGGAGTTTCGAAATAATACTACCCACTCATCAACAATTGCAGATTGTTTTTATTGTGGTGACCTGTTCAACATGTTCCACATGCAATCCACATGACACAATACACAACATAAAACACACAGCAACAGTCAATGAGCTTTCATAGCGGTTCTCAACCTTGCAATGATATTTTTCGCTTTGGATCTTGGGCGCCACTTTCGCATACTCAAAACTGGAGCATGGCGCTGTTTGTGAGGCATAAATCAGGTGCCGCTGCCACTGCCACTGCCTTATGTTCTCATTTGCATGAAAAACTACGGATAATTTCCAACATAACTGTGTTCCTACCCAGTACCAAAAATGTATAATCAGGGTATACTCGACGTTAACAAATGTATAATATTTTTCGCAATTTCTTATGGTAATTACAACTCGTAAGAGAGAGTGAAAAACATGCATTTAAAAGCTTTGTGACAGTGATATGCCGATCAAAGCTAAACTTACGAATGTATTGTGCAAGTGTATGGTACGTGATACGTGAGTCAATACCACATAAATGTGTGTATTGTACAATGTGTATGTCGTGACTGTGTTTCGATATTTTAAAATTGAATTTAGGATATGTAAATCACGTAGATCCCAATATTTGACAGTAGAATGAGAATATGGATTATACACTTCCGCAAAGTTTTTGTCAATGGAAAATTGTGAGGGAAATTTGTGTTGTAGACTACGAGGAGAGTGCATCGGGTCTTATCTGTGAAACTATAAATAAAGTACTTGTGTAACAACAATGGGAGATGGGTGACACGGCCAGAAATGTCGTTGGGGCTTTCATTGAAATTTAAGCGTGACTTTAGCGCGGGCGCTTCACATGCCGATAAATACGAATACATATGCATACATATATTGTGCATATATTTACGTACGTACATCAATTCATACATATAAACAATTATTGTGCTGATAATTGGCTCCGAGCTAGTGACGCGCGCTCCCATCGCTATAACAATAACAACAGCAAGAGCAACAACAACACAACAAGAAGAATAACAATAACAAGACAACTTTGTGTTTTGTATGCGATACTGAACACTTGCTAATAAAACAGACCTGTTGTGCTTAACGGTCTGCAACGAAATAATATTATGTACATAATATACATAAGAAAATGAAATGTAAGTTATTATTTTCACTATGCAGAAAGTATGCAAAGCCATGAAATCGCTTGACTCGCTACAATTGGAATGCACCCACAAACTCTTCCTCTTGTCATCAATGTCATTCGCCGCAAATGTGACATGTTTCTATATGTGCTTGCTTTGTACATATGTACATACAAGGATATTTATGTATGTGTGCTTCCATGTGTGTGCCTAGTAATTTCATACATGCGTTTTTTCGACTCTGGCAAACTAATCAGCTGTCGATATTTTAATCGCACTGATAAATAACGGTAATTGATAAGACAAGCGAAATGAGTAGTTGATTATTTGCCTTGCAATTCTCAAAATTTGAAATACACATGTAACATATGTGTGTGTTTGTGCTTATGCGAATGTATGTTTACCCAGGGCTCATCGAAATTATGCAACGACTATCGCAATTAATAAAGGTCAAAATGTTAATTGAAACAAAGTTCAAGTGTACAAACGCTCACGTTTGTGTGCGTTGGTATATGTAAGAATTTTAAAACGTATTTCACTTTATTTACATAAGCCGCTTGATGGTCTATGGGAGCCATTTTGTTTGTGCAGACATCGATGCAAATATTTGCCCACAAGTTGTAGTTGGGCGAGTCACATAAAACCGTTGGCAACCTGTGCAAAAAATATCTAGCATGAGATTCGACTGAGGCTATGAATCAGAATTGAACATTGAAATAGCTTTTGTAAACTTTAAGAGAGTGTTCGTGCTTTATATATTTGGCAAGAAAGAGCTATGTTGAGTCCAAGATAATAATATATGGCGAGATAAGCGTCACGTGTGAGTACAGCTTAAGTAAATATTTTTAAGTATGTTTGGCTATAGTATAAAAATACAATAACGTGAATCATAGAAATTGTGTAATCGATATACACATGCTTACTTGCATAAAAAATAATAGCTCACCTCTAATTAAAACTGTATTGATATGTTTTGCAGCACAACGCGACGTATAATGTGACCAGAGCTAATCAAAGAAAATACACAAACAAAAGGAACAGGAGAATGCAGAAGCTGAAATGCAGCAACGTCGCAGCAACGACAGCAGCAGAAGCGATAACAATGCGAACAACAGCAACAACAACAGTATGATATAAGGAAGCGAATCTGGCGAAGTTTGTTTTGGTGTAGATTAGGAGGCGGCCTACAGTTGTTCGACTGTTTTGCTTACTATTTTTATTTTGCCTGAGACATATGATATATACATACATATGTATAAATACTTATTTATAAGTATATGACTGGCTGAGTGTGCCCACTGTGTATACCTTAGCGGTATATACTCTTACAATACGATTTAAATTACAATTACGATAACGATAACGATAATATACAATAGCTTAATTATGTTTCATCGCATGTGTTTTGCCAGTTAGTATGGGCACACACGCTAACACACTGACACACACACACACACACACAAATATGATATAAATATTGTATTGTTAAGTGGACATTAGATGTATAAATGTTTACATAGTATATACATATACATAAATGTGATTTAAGCGATTTTATCAAAGCTGCATTATGCAATTCTACATAAAATTCGTCGTAGCCTGTAAGTGCAACAACTAAAAAGCAAAAGCATAAGAAATTTGGAATACTTGTAAATTATCAAAAAAAAAAAAAAAATCAAAAAAGCAAAGAAAGGAAAGCAACGTTAAATGTAACAAGTGGAAATGAGTGTAACAAGTGCCATTAGGACTAGCTAGCAGCAGTGAGTGACACAACAGCAACAAACATCAAACCAACAACGACAAACAACCAGAAATTCCGTATAGATATGTATTAGAAATCTTAACAATTAACAGAATTACCTAAAAATGTATTAGAGATCAAAACTATATCCACAAATCTTCAAAATGTTGACAAAACTTCTATATTCCATTTAAACTAGTACAAAACTATGACTAAAATCAATCCTAATCTAACCTAACCAAACCAAACCAAACAGTTGTCGAAATTCAAGTTCGCTAAGAATTGCCCAACAATTTACTGCCATAACGAATGCGCACAAATTTTACATAAATACAATATCAAATGAACAACAAACAAATAAGTATATTAAAGTGCGCTGTTATATAACGGTAATGTGTGTGTCAAACTGATGATAATTCTATGTAGAGTTTATTGTATACCATATTGTAGAACGAGGCACATAACAAAGTAGTTCCCATGGAAATTTAGCGCAGATGCCAAATACAAAACGAAGAAAGAAAGGGAAATAGAGAAGAAATAGGAATAGTGAAAAGTAAAAGAAATTTTAATTCCACACATACCTTAGCCGAAATATTTTTGCGAGTTTACGTTTTGGCCTTTTCGATTTAGTTGAAATATTTTATACTCTTTCCAGTCTGACAGTCTTCCAATTGTTGAAAGTCTTTTATTGGAAGCGTATGGAAAATTGTTCCTGACCAAAAGCCAAAATGGGCGCGTGACGTGGAAAGAGTATTGAGATCTTCGGTGCGCCGATGCTTAGCGCTTTCTTCTTTTTATATTGTTAATATACAAATCAATTATCAATTATACACACTTATTTTCTTATGTAGTTGCTTAGTAGTGAGCGGTTTTTATTCGTTTCCACACACACTGGGCCGGCAAAGATTTCATATTGCGATATTGGTAGAACGGTCGTAGTTCAATTTTAAAAGTCCCATTTTAAGCTAAACCCATTGTACGCTTTAAGTTACCAAGAGATTTAGGTAATGCGGGAGAAATGTCCAAATTAATTTCAATTTTTATCCTTTTGATATCTTTAAATGTCTAAATTAATGTGCAGATATATCCATTAACACTATTCGTATCTTTCAAATGATTATTACTTGTTTTTCCATTTGTTTTTCTCGCATTGGTTTTGAGAAGCGTACCGGATAGATTAATAATATGGCAAATAAACCGAAATATACATTCAGAAATTAAGTACGTAATGCATTTTTGCATAATTTAGAGCTTAAATTAAAGAAAATTTGAAATTGATTTGATTATCGCTTATGAGAACAGTGTATTATTATTAGACAAGGCAACGAACGCAAAGTATTTTGGATATATTGCATATAGGAAAAGTATTCTGAGCCAAGTTGGCATTAAACGGAGACATACCCGAACATACATAATCGCAAGCGCATTTACACAATTAACGAAAAGTAAGTTAAAACAAAAGGCAATGATTACAATTAACGAAATTCAATAAAATGAAAATAACGAAACTTAAGTATTTAAATGGTAGCATAAATTTTTTATACGCAATTTTTATTGCAAATTGTAAAAATGGAAAAGGAACTTTGAACTATGAAAAACAAACTGAATGTCATCCAAAAAATTTTTATAAATCCTTAATCCGTTGTATTCGTATCTTATATATAAAAAAAAGCAAAATACAAACAAAAAAGCAAATGGTATATACATACAGAAATTACATACAACAATTGGCGCTATTTCAATTAAATGTAGTTAAAATACTTAAATATTACGCATATACATATATATGTATGTATATATATATATATATATATATAGAAAAAAATGCAAAACGGAAATAACGACAAATGTGTTTTGATTAAAAAAGGTTCTTTTATTATTAAATTATTTCGTTTTGCACATAATTCCACGAAATATGTTTAATTGTTTAATGCATTTTTTTTTTGCAATTTGCTTGCACAACTAAGTCGTAAACGTACATTACATACAAATATTATATGTAATAATTCTAATTATTCTTGCAATCTATTATTACACGTTTATTTTTAACATTTACGAGCTGATAGAATGAGGAAATGAGTATGCATATAGATTTAGTTATAATATATATATAAATATACTATACACGCACACCCACTACGATAATGATTAATAAATCAACGTTATCGATCGATTGTGTGGTTATTTACAATTTTATATGCACAACTGTATGTATTATTTTAGTTTGCACTGTAATTTTTATTTTGTGTTGTTAAATATATCGTTATTTACTTATTCGACCAAAGCACCTTATTCTTTTATTGCCCTTCGAATTGCACAATCATTCATCGAATGATAATTCGCTTGAGGAATTCCTCGTAATAAGAGTGTAATGTGTGCATTGCTATGGAATTTTTGTTAATCATTTTGCTTGAGAATAAATGGTATTTATGGTTTCGTCTTGAATATAGCTTTAGCCACATTATAGCCAGACATCTTCACGGTATTTGCCTTGCGCTCGCAGCTCCTTGAGCCGTTGCACTGCCTCCGTTTCATCCAGGTGAAGGACCAGCTGCAGGCAGCGTCTTAGAGCGTCATCGATAGACTTGGAAATCTTGGCTCCATCAGCACAGACATACACAACTGTTGTTGGCTGCAGCAGCAGTTCTACAAGTCTATCTGCATCTTCTTCCAGCAATTCCTGCACATATTTGGGTGCATCATCCGTAGATGATCGGGAATAACACATGCGTAATCGTTGCAACACGGAAGATTGCTGCCATGCGAGCAGTTGCTGCTCCTTTAGAATGGCCTGGGAGGTTTTGGCTCCCAAGTAGAGCCACGTTTGGCCAGGGGTTTGCTGTTGGCACAGCTGTTTATGAGATAGAAAACCGAGAAAAGGCGCGATTCCAGTGCCAACGGCTATGAGGATTTGATTGCCAGGCACCTCTCGATCTGTATAACGGAATGAATTCTGTACGCGTGGGTAAACATAGACTTTTGCTGGCTGCTCCTTAAGTTGCTGTACTTTCGAATCCAGCATGTTAGTCGTTACACCCGGTTTCAGAGCACGAATAGAGTAAATAATTCGTAGCTGCTGCTTGCACTCCAGTGGACTGTTGGCTATGGAATAGGGTCGTGGAAGAAGGCGCGGTAAGTGCTCGATTAGCAATGCTAGGGATGGCGAGCAACTGGCGCACAACTCCAGCAGATCCAGCAAGGACAAACCACGATCCAATATGAGCGTTTGATAGTGTGTAGCGCCTTGTTTTGAAGAAAGACTAGCCAGAAACGCGCGCTCCTTTGTCTCAAGGGTGTAACTTGCTAAGGCGCTAAGGAACTGTTTCTGTGGCACGGAATACAAAGCAAGACAATGAGTAAAAATTTCTCGAGGAGTCGAAGAAGCTGGTATATGAGCGGGTACTTTAGCGCTTTTCTTGGTGCAATTTAATGCCAATTTCACATGGCAAATAGTGTCCGCATGCTGACTCAAGTCCAGCCGATGCAAAAGCTGTTCCACAACCTCTGATGCATTGCTGGGCAATATGGCCACAGTATCCCCAGGATCATAATGCAGATCACCCAGAGCTTCTACGTCCAGAGTCAACTCTACTACTCGTTTTGTTTCAGTAGCAGCATCAGCGGACACCAGCTCTTTAGCGTCTAGTATGAACACGGCTGAGGGAGAGTAAGCATCTCGCGCAAACGGAAATTTTAGAGACTCGCCGCAATTTAGCTGACCACATGGTTCACACTGTTGTGAAACCTACAAATTATAAGTTGTATATATGTATGAATTATAAAAGCATTTGACAGACCTCTTCTGCAACGGTAAAGTCTACTTCAAGATTGCTTTCCAATGGCTTAGCAGGCACATATTCAGCCAAAGTATAGGCGCTAATATCTACAAGTGAGTTATCCAGCTGTTCGATACCAACCATTCTAAAGTTTTTAAGTCGTACAGTGTGGATACATTTTGTATGGGCAAAAAAGGCAAAGTATTAGAGATGGGCAAACTATTGCTTGGGTCACGATGAGTGTCACATCATATTGAACCTCGTTATTCTAAATCTTTTAAAGTAATATAACTCTACAATTTGATTATAGACAATATATTCAATAAGATATAAATCAAGTATAAAACCAATTTCAAGAAGGGAATTTGTTTGAATATTAGTAACTTCTATGTTAGTAT
This sequence comes from Drosophila macrospina, assembly GCA_035042075.1. Lineage (NCBI taxonomy): Eukaryota > Metazoa > Arthropoda > Insecta > Diptera > Drosophilidae > Drosophila > Drosophila macrospina. The sequence goes on from JAWNLW010000539.1 coordinate 5,924,001, forward strand.
ATTGACAACTCTAGACAAGTGTGGTTGTATATTGAAGAACAAATATGACAATCAGCGCCACATTCCAGGGTGGCCAACACTGTGAGAATTAAAAGAACTAACTTGCATATGCACAATAATACAAATCATTGCTAACAATTGAGCATTTGGAATAAAAATTAAAAATTAAACGTCGTTTTCATATCATGGCAGAGAAAGCTAGTAGTGAGGACGAGTTCCAAGACGCGCTCAGCGAACCAAATCCATCCATAGAAAAAGTATCAACGACTTCACCTGAGAATGACAAATTAATCGACGATATTATAAAAAAGAACAGCGAATTGCGGCTGGATGATGATGGTGCGGGTGCCGTTGGTGGCAAAGAGGATAACGACAGTGACGTTAACGATGACACAGAAAAGGATAAGAAGGAAATTTTACAACCCGATGGTGAATTGTCCATTGAGGAATTGGTCGCTAAGGAAAAAGGTTTGAGTCCCGAAGATCTCGAAGCTAACAAAGAAAAGGCGGATAAACTTAAGCTGGAAGGAAATGAACTATTTAAAAACGATGAGTCACTACATGCTGTTGAGATTTACACTGAAGCGCTCAACATTTGCCCCTCCACGTACAGCAAGGAACGTGCTATGCTATTTGGAAATCGCGCAGCAGCCAAAATGAAGCTGTCGTCCATTAAGTCAGCAATTGACGACTGCACCAAAGCTATAGAACTTTACCCGGAATATGTGCGGGCTTTATTAAGGTGAGAACTTAATTGTGCTCCAATCTAAATAATAATAATTATCCCTTAATAGGCGTGCAAAGCTTTACGAACAGGATGATAGATTGGACGAAGCACTGGCGGATTATAAAAGTGTGTACGAAATCGATCCGGGTCAACGCGAAGCACGGGAGGCACAAGTACGGCTACCGCCTATAATCAATGCGCGCAATGAGAAGCTCAAAACCGAAATGATGTCTAGCCTCAAGGACTTGGGCAATATGATATTGAAGCCTTTTGGATTATCTACAGCGAATTTTCAAATGCAGCAGGATCCCAATTCCGGTTCATATTCCATTAATTTTAATCAGAATAACAGTTAGTATAAAATGCGGAGTGTCATGTTTGTTAAATGCTGAGAATCAAGATGATAGCATGTAAAAAAACTTCGAATGTGTTATTTACTGAACAGCTGATTGGTCCGTGACCCAGTGTGACCAGATCGATATGCAGGGTCCATTAGTGTGCCCGACCAAGCGATTAGAGCAACAGCTGACTTTGACACCTGCTGTCGTTGCTCTGAAAGTGAAAAAGACAGAAATCGGTCAATTGATATTATTTATTCGCAAATTTACTAAATTTATTTCGTTTAATTGACGGAACATCTTGAAATTTGCGTTGTGACGTCTGTTCTCATTGCGAGTTCAAGTGCCGCATTAAAAATACCAACCTCCAAAGTGCCAATTACGGATTGGAAACTCTTTTGTGTCATGACGCTGTAAATAGTGACATTGGAATAACTAATGCAAATCTATAATTGGTATTGCATGTATCCAGTTGAACTGGATGTAAAGTAATAAGTCATACATTTACTGCGTGTGGGACAATGTTTCGAAGTCGAAGCTGGTTCGGTGGCCCTTGGGGTGGACGCCCCAAGAATCGACTGTCTCTAGATCACTTAAAGTACCTGTATAGCATTTTGGAGAAGAATACAACGGTATCGGAGAACAATCGTGGGTTGCTGGTTGAATCATTGCGCTGCATTGCCGAGATACTTATCTGGGGTGATCAGCATGACTCCTTGGTTTTCGAGTAAGTATTCCTTTTACACAGATCGTGACGTGATTGAATGACTTTATATATCTTACTTTACAGTTTCTTTTTGGAAAAGAACATGTTGTCTTATTTCCTGCACATCATGCGTCAAAAGAGCGGTGGCTCAAGTTTCGTTTGCGTCCAGTTGTTGCAGACCCTCAATATACTCTTCGAAAACATCAGAAACGAGACGTCTCTGTGTAAATTCATTTGTTCAAATTTATTAATTATGATAGTATTACAAATAGTTTGTGCATTTCCAGATTATTTGCTGAGCAATAACCACGTGAATTCCATAATGGTGCACAAGTTTGACTTTTCCGATGAGGATGTCATGGGCTATTATATACTCTTTCTGAAAACTCTCAGCCTCAAGTTAAACACACACACCATACACTTTTTCTACAATGAGGTGAGTAATATGACACTTATATTTATATTAAATAATATAATTATGGTTTTTGTTGATCAGCACACGAATGACTTTCCGCTCTACACGGAGGCCATTAAATTCTTTAATCATCCAGAGTCCATGGTGCGAATAGCTGTACGTACGATTTCCTTAAATGTCTACAAGGTGCAAAATGCCAGCATGTTGCGTTTCATTAGGGACAAGTGAGTAGAATAACTCTAGGTAAAGAGTACTTCATGTAATCTAATGCTCATTGCAGAACTGCCGCGCCCTACTTCAGTAACTTGGTGTGGTTCATTGGCAAGCACATCCTGGAGCTGGACACCTGCGTGCGCACAGACATTGAGTAAGCAGATGATATTCTAGTTAATATTGGAATGTGTTATAACGTCGTACGTCCGTTTATAGCCACCAATCCAACCAGAAGCTCTCCAATTTAGTAGCCGAACATCTCGATCATTTGCATTATTTGAGCGACATTCTGCTGCTGGACATCAAGGACCTGAACGCAGTTCTGACCGAGCATTTGCTGCACAAGTTGTTTGTACCTTTGTATATATTTTCCTTGACCCCAGCGCCACCGCCGCCTTCCTTGGCGGTGGTCACACAGAATCTGGCGGCAGTGCTGAATCGGAATGTGGACATTGATATACAAGAGATGCATAACCCACGCGTTAGTTCCATTGTGGCACTTTATTTGCTATCATTGGTGTTCCTGGTGGTGACACATGCGCCGCTTGTGCATGCTCTGGCCTGGGTTATAATGAATGGAGATCACGGAGTTTTCAAGGAGGGTGCAGCAGAGATTCTCAACTCATATGTGGAACACCGCGAGGTGGTTGTACCGGGATTTGGTGAACCACACGAGAGTCTCGAACAGGCGCTGGATACGGTTATTGGACATACGACAAGCTCCAGTTCAAACGAAGCAGTCAGCGAAGACAGCGGCCTTGAATCAACGCCAGCAACAGCATCATCCCCTATCAGCAGGCACATTGAAACAGTTGCTGAGGCAGCAGCTACCAGGTTGCGCAACATCACAGATGAGGAGAAGCAGCGTCTGCAACAGTCAACTTCAACGCAGGCCTTTATCGAGATGGCTAAACCGTTTCTGGACACTGTACTACAGGCGCTCGATTGCACAGATAATGATTATCTAGCATTATTGTCCCTGTGCCTCATCTACGCCATGTCGCATAATCGTGGTAGGTTTTGTGTAGTTTTAATGTTTCATCCACACAACAGATTCAGCTTGGTTGTCAGCTAACTCTGATCCTCTCTCTTTCTCACAAATGTCTGCTCATTTCAATGCTTTCTGTTCATGGTCTATATAATTTACATGCTTAACGCTTAACAACAATGTATGTACATTATGGCACCCCGTACCAGATGGTATGTAACTTCTCCATTCCCCATACTAATGTATTCCAAAACTATTCGATTTTAAACTTTATGTTATATATATTTTCTTTCGTTTTTCGTAGGCATGAAGAACGAGTGGTTTGAGCAGGTGCTATCTAAGTCCATGCATGGATCCTTTAGCTATAGGACGGCTCTCATTGAGCATTTGCTTAACATCATTACGCAGTCGAGTCAACCATGTAAGTACTGCATCCATTTAACAGAGGTTTGAAGCATTGTCGTTCATATACTTTTATCTTTTGGCAGCTTGCCGGATTCGTTTGATTACGGTTGAGATTGCATTGGAGCTGCTGCTGACATTCACCAAGTCCGCTGCGGATGAGGCGCCCTGTATAACGGCAACACAACAAAGTTTACTCTTTGGTGCACGCAATCAGTCGATGGTTGTGTTGCGCAACTTCTACAAATCGGAAGACATATTTCTAGATTTATTTGAGGATGAATATAACGAAATGCGCAAGGCGCAGTTAAACGTTGAGTTTCTGTGCATGGACTCAAACATTTTGCTGCCGCCCACGGGCACACCACTGACGGGAATCAGTTTCACCCGACGTCTGCCCTGTGGCGAGGTGGAGAAAGCACGTCGGGCCATACGCGTCTATTTCCTCTTGCGTCGTACATGCCAAAAGTTCTTGAATGAGAAGGAATCGCTGCTGCCGCTGACGAATGTTGTCAATCTTGTCCAAGTGGAAAACGTGCTCGATCTGAGTTAGTAGACCATCTAAATTGTAACTATAAATTAGTCATATTACACTTTATTTATGTAGACAATAGCGACCTGATTGCCTGCACTGTTGTGTCTAAGGAGAATGCTAAGCAAAGACGCTTCCTGGTCATCGATGCACTGCAGCTTATACTTGTAGAGCCTGATGCCAAACTTTTAGGCTGGGGAGTAGCCAAATTTGTCGGTTTCCTGCAAGACGTCGAAGTGCAGGGTGATAAGGACGATTCACGCTGCTTGCACATAACAGTTCATCGCGGAGGCGTAACCCACAATCGTACGCCGCTGCTCTCAGCCAAGTTTCTATTTGATGATCATATTCGTTGCATGGCTGCCAAGCAGCGTCTAACGAAGGGAAGGAGCAAGGCACGCCAAAAGAAAATGTATCAGATAGCACAGCTTATTGAGATGCCTGGCCAAATGGATTCTCCACTATATCCCGTCTGCGGCACAGCAACACAAGGTGGCAATACGCGTCTCGCGCAGAAGGGTGCAAGTTTGTCGGCAAATCGAGTGCCAGGATTTGCTGCAGTTCTGCGTAGTAATAACAGCCCCGGCATCAGTCGCACCCAGATGGCACAGAATCGCTCCCTGGAAGGGTAAGCTTTATTAATTACAAACTTGGTTAATTTCAATTAACACTCTTAAGATTCCAGTATAAGAAATGAAAGTGCTGGTCGCTCGCGACGAAGAAGTCCAAATACTGGCTCCAGCTCACCATCGTCTCTGCGCCCTGACAGCGCTTCAATAGATCGAGATCGTTCTCCCAGTGTCAGTGGCTGCAGCCACAGCTCTTCCCAGTCGAGAGAGAATTCACAGGCGCGCAGTTCCGCTAATCGATCTAGGGAAAGCAGTCCACGTATGCCAAGACCGCGGTACGTATAATAAAAAGTATTTATTACCTTTTCTTACTATCGTTTCGTTTGTAGCTCGGAAGAAATTCCTCTAGAAGATTTTCAACACTCTCGGAACAACAGTCCGCATTCGCGCAGTGGTTTGGTTAATCCTTCTCCCTCCTCACGTTCTCACACGCCTTCTAGAGCACTGCACTATGATCAAATATCGGTGCATAGTGCCTCACCGCGGGAACCGTCCCTGTTGGCAGGTTCAAATGCTATATTGAGCCAATTGAATGGTGGCGTGACCATTGCCAGAGAAGTGGTGCCAGTCCAGAGTTCCGAGGAAACTTCGTTTATAGGGACTGATGGCGATGCTACTACGTCAGCAGAAAATAGACGGAAGGGCAGGGGCACAATTGAAACTGTTTAAATATAAATAACTCAACTTAGTATTTCGATGACGTTGTAACTAAATGTGCATAATTTGAAAGTTAAATTGTCGCTAAAATTGTGTTATTCCAACTAATGTTACTTTTAGTTTTTATTTAGCAATAAACGTTGATTTGACGAATTTAAAATCGAGTTTATTGATAACTTATCTTTAATAAATATGAGTAAGAAATATGTAAATATATAGGAAAATGGACAACGTTCAAAATAAAGCTGAAGTGTTTGAAATCATTAACAGCTGTTGTATTTATTATCATAAAGTCATCGAATTAAACCGACGAAAATGCTAGTATATGTTATCGATTACTCTTTCATACAGTCGCACAGCTGATTTTTGTGTTGAGGCAGTGACATAACCCCAACATTTTGTTTAATTTTTTAAACATTACTTATCCTGACATAAAATGTCCTCGTACAAATATAGCGAGCTGATTAAGCTCGGCACACAATACGCCCGTCGTATGAATTATCTCTCGAATCGTATATTTGGAGAAGTGGCGCGCACAACAAACGACAAGTCCATGAAGGTTGAACATATTTATAGGCCTAAATAAAAAATATGTACAACTTATTAATGAGGAACTTTTTGCAGGTGGTTCGGATGTTCTCTGAGGAGCCCATACAGAAGCGTGACTACGTTGTTAACTGGTATCCGCGTCATGTGGAAACGCATTTGCTAATGAAAAATCTACGTGATTACGGTCTGTTTCGAGATGAGCATCAGGACTTTAAGGAAGAAATGAAACGTCTGCGTAAGCTGCGTGGAAAGGCACCACCCAAGAAAGGCGAAGGCAAACGTGCATCCAAGAAATAGACATAATAAAGAAAACTATGATATATCCATATGTATTTTTATTATCAATAACTACGTTGTCTCGTTGCGTGTCAATAACTTGGCACTGCCTGCAAAGACCACATCATCGTGTTGTCGGCATTCATATTCGACTGTGGATATTTTGCGAGCCTTCAGGAGTCTTACAGTAACCACGGTGTCCGTTTCAATGCGACAGGGTTTCAGGAATTTAAAATTCTGCTCTAGCACTACTGTGCCTGGTCCAGGTAATTTGGTTCCAATAATGCCAGCTACAACGGCATTTAGCAAGGCGCCATGGACTCGACGCTCCTCAATGGGTAAGTCTTTGGTATGTATATAATTGTAGTCTCCAGTAAACTGTGCAAATGTCTCAAGATCCTGCTGTGTAAACCGTTTTATCACTTGAACCTGCTGCAGTTTCGCTTGAGCTTGGCTGCACAGCTGACGGCGTAACTGTTGGATCATTCTTTAGTTCGTTCAGTTCGATGCGACTCCCAAAATCCTCAAGAAATACTTGACACAGCCTGACAATTCGCCCGTCATTAGACTCCCGTCGCCAATGTTGCACACGCTTGAGCAGTTCCGGCGTTATAAGTTGATGCTTGTTGGCCAGTCCTGCGCTCAAAAGTTGGTAATGTAATGCCAGACTATGAAGTACAATTTCAGACTGATTTGTGTGCAAAAATAATCCCCTGATTATTGCTATATTTTCGATTATGAATTTAGCGGCGTTGCTGTCTGTCAATTGTACAAAAGTTGCAGAAATCTTTTCATTGCTCACTTTAAAATCTTACCTAAGCAAACGTTACACAATGCCGCTACTGCATGAAGTTGGAGATTCGGGTTCTGCGTGTCTACGGATGCCACAAAAACGTCTAGCGCATCTGCTTCATGCAAATGTGGCCAATTGATGGGATCGTAGGCAAAGTTAGCTAAATTTGCGGTTACCTGCTCCAAGGCCTCTACAAAGCGTACATACATCGAACGGATCAAATTTGGTTCTGTGTATGAGAATAAATTGCTTACCAGCGTTTGTGGATGTGTAATATTCGTCAACCAGATGACCAATGTATTCACGCCGATCAATGCCCTCTGCAGGTGTCTTGCGTTTTAAATGTTTATGACTGGAGAACATATAGATGAGAAAATGCCGCTTAAAATGCAACAGGTAATGTTTATTTGCCATTATGCTGTAAACGTAGATATTCACAGTAACCCACTTACATAGTTGCTCCCCATTAACAGCTTTGCTCCTCACGGAGAACTCTGCTTCGGCAACTTTCATAAACTGTATCAAACCGTTTTGTTTAAATTCACAAAGACAAAGCGTTGTTTGCATTAAGAAAATTTAGTTCGAAAAGTGTACATGTTTAAAAGATTTTCCAGCTATTTTTTTTACACCTATGTACATCATCCGGAAACAGTGCTCCTTTTTGCCTACCATGTACTAAAGATTGCCATCAGAATTGGAATTGTTAGAAAAATAGCTTAACGCTGCAGCCACAGACTTCGGTGGTATATTGAAGAGTGGATGGGTAGGTAACAGCTCGTTGATTATGTCGCCAAGCACCTGAGGATTTTGAGCAGACTCCGAATGCTGTGCAATAGAAACGCCGCTTAGTGTGTAGCAGGTGTGGTACAGATCTTGGGGCCTTAAATCAAGAACAGAAGAAAGTGAATTTCTTTAAATGCGCTCGATCACAATCGCAAATATTCACACTTACTTTCCGGGCTTGTCAATGAGGCCACCATTTGCTTTCTGACAACAGAGTAATATGTATTCCTGTAGTGCTTCGATATCAAAAAATGTCTGTTCCATGCCCTTGTCTGAGCCGACTAAAGTAGCTTGCGTTATAGGAATTGTAGCGCCTACCCAAAATGAATAGCATCCATCTACCAGTTTATTGGTACGACCCTGAAAGCCGCCTTCATAGCTCATCTGTCGACGCAGAGTCCACTGAAGCAACGCCTTTTTGTCGCATTTGTCCGCCTCGTTAAGCAATGCAAGGCTAGCAATACCACAAAACGTGTAGCCACCATGAGCTTCTAGGTCAGGAGCACCTCCGAATCCGCCCTCATAAGTCTGGCAGCTCGCAATCCAATCCCCAGAGCCGGCAAACAACTCCTTCAGCACGGGCTCGGGCGTATTGACCAGTTTCGCACAGGAAATCGCACAGTATGCGCCTCGTACATCCGTTTCCCCGTCCACATGTAGACGAAATGAGCCGTCCGAATCGCGCACGCTGAATAAGAATTTTATAAGCGAATCCCTATCGATGGCGCGATATGCTTCCTTAGTGCCAATGATGCAGAGACTGTTAACGGCAGCATATGTCGGAGCCAGATGAGCATATTGTCCGGGTCCGCCGCCAAATCCTCCTGTTGGTGCGCGGCATCTGCAAATATCAAATGTAAGCGGTATATAAGAAGATACCTATATTGTTGTCTACTCGAGCTGTTTGCGTACTTGGTCAGAAACTGCACTACCCCGTCTAGCGTCTGTTCATCAAACGTAAAGCTTAGCAATTGAGCTGACTGTAGAATCCAATAGACACACCAGGGGCGACTGCTGTCCAAGCATTGGTAATTTGATGGCAGTGTGCGCAACATTGAATCCAAATATTTATGATGTTCAATGCGGTTTAGTTGCGTTACACGCGGATTCAGAAATTGTGTTTGCTCAAATCGGTCGTAACATTTCTCTACCGAATCTTCAGTTTTTTGCTGGAAATTATAATGTTTTATTATCTCCTTTGTGATCGTCCGTGGATTACTCACCTGCTCTCTGGAGCTTATCGTGGATACTTTCTCATCGTCAAATTTAAAATTTTTAATCTGTTGAAAGTTGCGAAATAATAGTTCATCTGAAGACCACATGATTTTGATATCCGAATTGCAAATTGTACTGTATAATTTAATTTTAAAAGTTATACTTCGCTGTGCAGCTAGTATATCGAAACATTTGGATTATGTTCGATTGAGCGACTCGCACGAACTAAGTTCGTTCATCTAGTTCGTTCCTCTAATAAACAAATACCATATGGTTTAAAATTGTAAAGGTTAACATTTTACGAACCTGTTATTAACAGAGAATGTATTTTTATTATATACATAGGTATGTCGATATTTATTTGATGAAATAGAATCTTGAATAAAAATTAGAAATCAGAACCATGAATTCATTTCAATAGTGACATCAAACTAGCTGAAGTCATAACTTCGGGTTGTGCTTGTTTATTTCGAGGGGTTAACTTTTTACTTATATGGGCGCCGCTCACAGTATACGGCTTCATTATGGCTATTAATTCCATTAAGCCGTAGAGGGCAAGGCATACAATTATATATGTGATTGCAGTGGATAATATCTGAAATATAATGACCGATAAGATCTGAAACCAAGTACCGATTAACAATTCACTTTACTGATTTATGTATGTACCTAATAAATTCAGATCAACTCACAATGAGGAGCACATCCAATATAACACCTATCCACTCCATTGGGCCTAAATCGCCTAACCTTTTCTTTACTGGATCGGACCCTGACGAGTATTGGTTGCCTGTAGTTGTTGAATTTGCCTCAGCACTTTCATTGCCGTCCTCACTGTCGCTCTCTTTATCTGTGTTCAATGGCAAGTACCAATCGTAGTAGAAGCTCTTCAAAATTGCAGTTACTGTTGATTTTTTTCTTACTTTCTTATCAACTGACGGATGCTTAACAGCTGTTATAATTTTTTCTATTTTCGGGTCATTTAAATGCTGAAAGCAATTATTGAAATCAACAAGTGAAAGTTTTGTCTCAAAATTGCATTCTCTTGCCATTTCTTTTGGGTGCTGTTGGTCATTTTCTTTTTTCGTATTTGGAAAGGAATTTTCACTTGATTTATGTTCTTTTTGTTTGTTCTGTAAAAGAAAAATTTAAATGATTTAAAAAAAAAATAATTACGAGAAACACAATCAAATGTTTCAGTAGGCCCCGGCGAGATTCGAACTCACGATCTCCTGTTTACTAGACAGGCGCTTTAACCAACTAAGCCACGGCGCCTTTTGCCAATACAGAGACAATTTTTGTATATCATGCAGACAGTAGACGAAATGTAAATTTAGGTTTCAAGTTTCAACCGGTAGAGGGCAGACAAAACAGGTTGCAATGTTTGTACAACAGATGGTGTCACTTACTGTTCGCTGCATTCCATATTCGTGCAGCTCCATATAATTATGATCGAATTTGCCTTGTTTCAACTGCTCAATCTCCTCGTCTGTTATGAAATTATTGGTATCCACACACTCGTTGGCATAGAAATCGTATTGGATACCATCCCCGATGCAAGGTGGAACTGGCTCGCATTGCTCCGTTGTCCGATTGTAAAAACTTCGCTTGCCAAAGTAAAGCTCCTCACAATTGAGGGGTGTGCAATTCCGGAAATAATTCTTATCCCAGTTCTTACAATCGACAAAGTCCTTCCGTTTACGGAGCGAATGGTTACCCGGATCCAATGTCTCGAACCGGGTATCAAAGTAGAGAATCTGTTTCGTCTTATTGACCTCATTCTGATGATTGACACTGCTGACGATTATAGGGCAACTGCCGACGCGATTGTAAAGCGACTACACAATATAAGCTATCAGTATTAAATGAGCGTATTTTAAAGATGGGTATAATCCCAATATCTACTGACCACAGTGGGCCACACCAACGAGACTGTAATGCTGCTGCCCGGCTCAATGGAGCCAAAATCTCCCCCAAAGATGCTACCAGCCATCACCTGTTCTCCATTTGTGGTGTTCAAGGTGCAAATTCCTTCTGAGCTAACACTAAAATCCAGCATTTCCGATTTCTCTTTTTTGCGATTGGACACTGTCAGATCTGAGAGTTGGAATAGAGTCTAGAAGTTTGTTGGACTATTCCCTGGAGCTTACCAAACAATAGACCAATATCTTGCGCCCGGGGCACACGCATAATGATCCTTGTAACGCTGCAGGAACCATAGATGCTGCGTATATCCATTGCCAAGAGGTACAGCAACAGCTGCTGTATCATTTTCAATGAAGCCTACAATAAGTATAAATAAAAATTGACGCAATTTTCTTAGCCGTCTCTTTAGACGATGGGTCTATCCAGGGTTAGGGTTACTTCTTTCAGTTTTAAATAAAAAACTAAAAAAAAAATGTTAATGTCTTGTTGTTTAATTAAGTGTAATTTTAGAGCGAGTGTAAAGCAACCCCTTAACTACCTCGCATACTATACACACGACACACGACATTCGACTTACTACATATATGTATATGATGTATCCACATATCATGGAAAGGGTTGGCAGTGCAATTTATGTTTTAATCATCAAATGCGAGCCAATTGATCAACGTTGTTGCCCTCTTAATTTATGCGGCGGAACAATGTTTTGAAGTAACCAGGACTGAGGCGACAGGTGACACTTGCAGCGAGCTCAGCTCGATGTGGAGTCGAGTAGTAGAGTTGGCAGAGAGGAGTCTGTTGCATATTCATCTTTGGAAATTTCCAAAACTAATTTGACAGGAAATAATTAATTTGGCCTCGATGAAAGAATTAATGCCACAGCGGTCCCAATTAAAATTATTTCGCTTTCATTACCCAATGAACCAGGCGTAATAATAAAAGAAATCCAACGACAACAACAACTTTAAAATCAAGTAACAACAGTCCCAGCTTCAGCAGCACCATGGCTTGGATTCGAGACGGAGCGACACCAACAAAAACATCAACAGCAGCAATAACAACAACAACAAGAACAGCAGCAACAACAACAGCAACAACCATAACAAAAAGAGAAGTTTAAATAATGAAATCACTTCGCACCATCTCGAAATTGCTCATTAACATTTTGTGTTTGCGATATCAACTTGTGAAAATCGCAGAACAGGCCAGCCTCCGGCCAACTCGCTAACTTGGCCAACTGCCAACTTGGCCAACTACCAACTTGCATTCGTAGTCAGTTGGTTTACACGACACTTATTACAATATTCCCCCAAAATGTTAGCATGTTTTCAGTTAAATTTTATAATCTGAACTCTCAATGTTGCTTTATCAGCATAGCATCGCCAATTAAGATTTTATTGATAATTATTAATTATTATTGCACTGCAGATCAAATAACTTGACTTTGTGCTAGTTGGCAACTCTATACAATTATTGCCAATCTTTTTCAGTAGTTTGCCTTCTTTTTGGTACTTTTTGGTATTTTCTTATTTCAGGCTTAGCAATCTGGCAGCATCATCAGAACATTTGCAAAAAAAGTAATAAATATAATTAAAAATATACTAACTACTATTATTGAAATTCTAGTTATGCTAGACGGAGTAAACCTTTATATAGAAGGGCATGATTTGTTGTCTTTATAAGCTTTGTACATTTAGGCATAATTTTCACAATAAGAGTTCACGTGCAAACGTAGTTAAGCGACATCAGCCCAAGACTTGGCCAGATTCAGAGGCAGACTCTAAGGCAGCTACTTGGCTTTTATTTATTATGCCATGTTGTTGTTCTTGTTGTTGTTGTTTTTGTTGTTGTCGTGGTCTCTTCACTGTTAGCTGCAGTTGCTTGGCTTATTAGTTGGGTCAGCTTTGCTTTTGAGGTGTGAAACTGTCTCCCCCCACCACCACCTTTACCCCTTTTACCCATCATCTGGATGTTGTCCAGAATGGCTTGGACTCTTGTGGCAAATGACAGTTGCCCTCTGCTTGTTTTCGGGTCGTGATTTGTCTGCGCTGTCTCCGAGCTGGCTCTGCAATTTTGTAAAGGTCGTTTGGTAGCTTTACTCAATGAAAATTGGTAGAAGAGGACTGCAGACTGCAGACGTAAAGACGTACAGACGTACAGACTTGCAGACTTGCTGAGTTTTGCAGTGAGTTCAAGATAAGCTAACTTCAGAGTTGGACGTGTATTTCAGTAGCCCATTCGATTTATGTTAAATAAGCTGGACGCAAGCGCTGTTTGTTGTAAAATACCAATTGCTGAGGGGATCACAGCTCGTGTGATTCACGTTTCTGCATTGGGAAACGAGGAGACAACAAATAAAGCACACAAAGGAGACAAAACAACAAGAAGAAAAAATAAAAGGGAAACGAATCATTGGCACTGCATCAGATTTCTTAATTTAATTGGCTTTATGCAAGAAATTCTTTGGTTGGGGTCTGCTTGGCTTAACTTGGCTTTTATAGACAAGCTGTCTGGCCAGGTGCTTGGTTACTCCTGGAAGCGAGCATTGCTCAAAAGGAAAACAAACCAAGTCAATTTGATATCATCTTTGTTTTATATTTTGTTTGTTTATACAACGTGGGAAATTCTACATCTACTTATCCTTTTCTCGTCTTCCTTCTGCTTCTCCTTAACCTAATTCTTCCTATTTCTGTTTTCAACTTACAAAAATTCAAATCAATAAAAAGTGCCACAAATAAAAGTTAATTTTGAGAGCGAAAAACGACAGAATTAGCGAATTTTTTAGTTATGAAGATAGAATCAAAACGTCGCGGGAATTTTCTGATTACAAGGGCACGACTAACAAATACCCTGTGCATTCTGATTATGTACATGTAGATTCCCAATAAATTTCCAGTCTATACTTCGGATGCTATAAAATTTAGAGGGTATCTCAATGCGAATGTATAGAAAGAACTGAACTTTGATTCAGCAATTTTCTGATATTCGAATTGAACTTCTTGTATGACCTTCGACTTTGGTATACCCTTTGATAGCAGACATAAGTACAGGGCATTAAAAATGAAAATCGTTGAAGTTTTCCATCATCGCGTGCAGTGGCTGCATTTTAGGAACAATTGCAGCGCATTTAAGCATAAATGCAGGCGAAAAGTTCAGACCAAGTCGACAGTGAATAAGTGAATGGGTGTTGTGAGTGTGAATGTGAGTGTAAGTGCGGTGAGTGTGAGTGTGCGACACTTAATCATCAGCGTGAAATGAAGTACAAGAAATGCAGCTGAACGAGCTGTTTTGGCCCTGGCCGAAACTCTTGCAACTTGGCTAATATACACCAATACATATACATACACATGCTCTCATTCATGTACGCACATACATTCTCTCATTTATATGTATATAATTAAGCCATAAATTCAGTTTTTATGATTTTGCACAAAGTTATGAATTTATGGCAAGAGCTTGCAACAACGTAAAAAGTCAAGACGCCCCTTAGCACACACACACACACACACACACAAACGCATACACACCACAATATATACCACAAACTACACACATAAACAATAATTTGCGAGTAAAAAAACGGAAGTGCATTTAAATGCGCGCGCATGCGAAATGGCAGCTACTTAGAAGGCCTTCAAAGGGGAGGAGGGGCTCGAACGGGCGGTTTAAGCCACCAATCCGCTTGCGACGCCATTTTTGGGCTATAAATGTTGAGCGTTTTTCAGCCAAGTAGTCGTAAATTTAACGCTTTTCAGTTTTCTTTCGCGGGATGTGCCCAACGGCGATGCGGGGTAAATAGGCCAAAACTGAAATGGGGGAGAACACTGTACAAAAATGTAAATATTTATTACACACTCTATATTTTGTGACCTGCCATTGCAATTCGTTATGCAAATTTGGTGAGCACTTGCCCAAAAAAAATAATAATAATACACACATTTGTTGAATTAATTGCAGCAAATTGCAGCAAGCAGCGACCTTACTACTTAGAGGAGGTACTGCACTTTTGGGCGGTACTCTCTTTGTGCACCATCTTTTCATTCTATTGGAAGTTCTCTTACAATTCTGGGACAGGAGAATTACGCTTTCCATTAGGGATGGTCACGTGAAAAGTATTCGTAATCGTTTCCATCTACTATGATAATACACAGCAAGTACTTTTGGTCAAATGAACAAATTTAGTTAATAATGCAGAAAATGTATGAACACAGTAGAAATACATGCAGATTTGTATGACCTGCATGTATTTCTACTGTGTTCATACATTTTCTGCATTATTAACTAAATTTGTTCATATTGATGAGTTAGCATCAGCTGAACAAACTACGTCTGGTGTGCTAGAATTGCTAGCTATGCTCTTTTAACTCGATAAGCTTTAAGCTTCTGCTGAGCTTTTCTGTGTTACAATATCCAACAACAATTACAATGCAAGAAAAGCTCAAGAACTGAACTCATCTCTAGATTTCTTAACTAAAATTAACGCTATCTTCCTCAGCGCTCCTTCTTTCCATCACCCTTCTCTCACTCCTTGCGCTCCTCTACAGGCATTTCGATCTGTTCGGTACAATTAGCATAATCGCTCTTCAAATTGCAAGTTGAGCTGGAGGCGCTGCAACTGCCGCACGCCGCACGTATCAGACATTGTTAATCGCGTTTTGCGCGACCCTCCAAAAGGATTGGAGGGTTGACTTTACAGCTGGGGTCGGTAATGGAAAAACTTGATGTGTTGAGTGAAAGAGTAGGGGGAGGGGGAAGTTTAGGGGGAAGGTAGATGTTCAGTTTTAAAATTGAATACTATAATTACGGCAATTAGGCAAAATGCTCATGACTGCTCGTGTCATGGCTGCTTCCTAATGCGAAAATAACGTCATTAATTTTTGGCGCTCAACGAGAAACGAGCGATAAGGTGCAATCTACGAGTAGAGAAGTAGTGGTGTAGATAGAGCCGAAATGGATCTTGTCTTGCAACCCCCGGGATGCATGCCACACGTCATAAAACTGCATGCTTTAAGACATCAGCGAGTATCCTTGCATATCCTGTCGATCCTGGCCGTTAAATGGAGCAGGTGCATTGCGAAATTCCGCGACGCGTTTCATAAAATTGCAACAAAAAAAAAAAAAATGTAATGCGGAAAAATCTTTTGGGGTGCAGCGATGGTAGCAACAGGGGATCAAGACTTTACTTACTTGTTACATTGGATGGCATTGGATGCAATTAACATGCAGCTGTCCCTCCCCTTAAACTACCTTGCAACTATCCCCCTCCCCGACAGCTCCCCTTGAACTGTTCCCCACTTGTTCTGGCCATGCAATAATCCGCTAGCTCTGGCTTAGCCTGCGAGCCGTGGCAATTAAGTGCGATTAAATCGCAAAAGCGCAAACTCTTCAACTTCAAATGAAATGCCAGAAAAGCACTCGCAATTATATTTGAAAATGCATGGAAAGCAACGACAATAAAAAAATATGGCAACAACAACAGCAGCAGTAGCAACAACAGAGCGTAATTTGCATAAATATTTGTGGCAAAAGAACAGCAGCAACAATAACAACTAAGAAAATTAATGTATTTAAAATACGACTAAGAGATATCTTACAGATTAGCGACAAACACTTATGCATTTAAGTTTATGTCTAAATAATTTTTCGATATTAGAATTAGAATCTAATAAAAAGTTTTAATTATAAATTTTGTTGTTTTTTTTCTTTATTTGTTACATATGCTCTCTAGCATTTGGTATACCCCATTTCTTAGTGATTTTGTGAGTACAGGGTACAACAACAACTAATGAAAGCCAACAATGGCGAGGCATAAATTACACTCATGGCAAGGCAACGAGGTTGCTGGCTTATCTGAAAGGCGAAATTAGCTGATAATATGCAAAACATGGCGAGAAATTGCAGCCTGAGCCAAATTTTAAAAATTATTACTTTGCACAACTGCACACAAGTATATGTACATATAATATATACATCTACATAAACATATTTACATGTTATTGTATATATATACCCTGTTTTCTTGAGTTTTTAATTTTCATTATTGCTGCAATTAATTACAAAAAAAGAAAAAAGAAACAACCAATTCATTATCATTCTTCTACAATCTTTATCTATTTACATCTATTTTGATTTTCAATAAGTAAATTAAACTTGAAATACATCAAAAGAACTGCTAACATAGGCGATCTTTAAATAGAACCATGCGCGACCCTCGAAAATGTGGGCGCCGTGGCTTAGTTGGTTAAAGCGCCTGTCTAGTAAACAGGAGATCGTGAGTTCGAATCTCGCCGGGGCCTAGCGAGAGTGCACAGTGAAGCATTTCGCGCATTAAATGTTTTTTTGCATATAATGTATATTTTTTAAAATATTAATAATTGTAATAATAATTATTTCCTTTTTTAAATTCAATTTATTTTCAGTTATAACAATAAAAAAAATGGGACTGCTCTGCCAATGCATTGTTCCACATTTAAGAGCAACACACCGAAAAAGCTTAGCCCTTCAGAGCGCATAAAAGTTTGATCAATGCTCGAAGCTTTTATTTGCTTATCTGTTCGCACATTGTTCTCGCGTGCTTTTGTTT
Organism: Drosophila macrospina; assembly: GCA_035042075.1. NCBI lineage: Eukaryota > Metazoa > Arthropoda > Insecta > Diptera > Drosophilidae > Drosophila > Drosophila macrospina. The sequence goes on from JAWNLW010000539.1 coordinate 5,941,733, forward strand.
ATTTTCACAGAGCTTTCACTTTTAATGCGTAATCTTATGCGATTTTTGTTGCTTATAAATCTATATATATATGCTTAATAATAAAATGTATAACGTACGTTCGTATGTGAAATGGTAGTTTTCTGTGCGTGTTTTTATTTGTATGTGCATGTGAGTAAGGCAATGTGCTAAAAAGTAACAGGATTCATGAAAATAATAGTAAGAGTGGCAGGGAGAGAGAGCGAGATAAGCATGCTCACTATACATACAAACTGTTCACTTTGATTCAATGTGGCTGTGCTACGGTAATATTTAATATTTTATATTGACATTTAAGGGACAATAATAATAACACTTGTACATTGTTTATTGTACTTTGAATTGTGCTCGTTTTATACCCTTATACTTTTCTATTGAGTTGCAGTGCAAACAAAAAAAAATTCAATTTCAAGTAAGAGTATGTGTGTATGTGTCTCATTTTAACATAAAATCGCTTCTGATTTTTTTTTCAAATTAGATTGTCTATAACAATTTGTGAAGCTGTCAGCTATAGAATTGAGAATTCTAATGGAATGATTGACTGCTGGCACTTCTACTACTATGTATTTGATTAGTGTGAGGCCAGTAGCAACGATTTAACAAATCAACGTTACAACAACAATGCAAATGGCCAAGTCGTTTACCAAGTCGTTTCCAAGTCGTTCCCAAGCCCAAAAACAGCAGCGGCGGCAAACGTCGATCAAATGTCACGATCAAATGCTGCTGTTGCCATTACTGCTGCCGCTGCCTTGTGCAGATCAATCGATAGACTGAATGATCGTTGCATATCGATTCGAACCGTGTGTGTAATTACTTAAATCACGCAACCAGCTTGGCCAATAGTTTGGAGTCACTATTGCCGTTGGTAGTTGCAGATCCTCCACTTTCGCTTGACCTTGCCTAAGCCTTAAATTATCAAAAAGGCATTCTTTCCCATGTTCCCGGTTACCGTTCCCCTGTCGATGGTCCCAGCTGCAGCTGTATCTCTCGGACTTAAGGCGCATCAATGTCAATGTCAATTGTTTGGCAATTGTCTAGAAGGCGTTGCCTCATCCGCCGCTTAGCCGGGATTAACTTCTTGCACTCGATTCCAACATATGCTGCAAGTGCATCATCGACAGCACCTCATCCGGATACAATAGGCAACAACAACAACAACAGCGAATTGGCATTGACAGGAGAAACAGCCGGCCACAAGAAATTATGTTGCCAGATCCGCAGAGTGCAGGCAATTATTTATTATCCTGTTTGCGCCCGAAGCCAACGGCTGCATCGCCATCTTCTTTGGCTTGTCTGCGTCGTCTGCTTTTTTTCCTTGTCGTCATAATTCTCCACCTTACTCTCTCTCTGCCTCCTTGGCTCCCTTTCTCTCTCGCTCTCTCTCACGCTCTCTTTGCTGCGCCAGTGCAAATCACCGTCGTCGCCATTGCCACCTGGGTAACATTTAAATTCTTCTTTTCCTCCACTTTTTGTGTTTCATAAATTTGTGGTTGCTTTTTCTGTTGTTCTTGTTGTTTTTATTATTGTTGCTCTGGGCTACGCTTTGACTCTATCCCCTTGTTGTTGTTGCCTGCCCGCCTGCTGTGGCTGAGATTCTTTTTACTACCGTCTCAGTTACGTGTGTACGCGTTAGTGTATGTGTGCGCGCGGGTTTGTTTGTGTCTCCTCCCCATATTCCAGTGGCCAGTTACAGCCACTCGCTCGTTTCTCACTCGTCTCCTTTGAGTTGAGTGACTTTTTTCTTGAGTGAAAGTTGAACTGCTGTCGCTGCTGTTGTTGCTGCTGCTGCTACTGACTGCAGTTCCATTTCCAGTTTGTTGCTGGACGGCGGCAGTTGGCAGCTGTCGCCATAGTCACAGTCAACTAATATGCGAACGTGTGAATATGTATGTATTTATGTAAAAGTATTTACATATTTATGAGAATAATGTTTTACCTATTACTTTATTTGGCCTATTTATAACTATAGAATTTATCTGGCAAACGTGTCCAAACATGCTTTTGGTTCGCTGTCCTTTGCATCTATATTTTATGCAGAATTGCAATGCATAAATTTAACAGATTTACCAAGAAGTTATGCGCTTATTGATGACATCTTAATTTCTTAATTTGTGGAAACTACATAAGAAAACTATTGAAATTAAAATTATTAATAATGGTTTCAACAAATGCTTGCAACTATTCAAAGTGCTAGAAATGTGGAGATAGGAAGCATTTTATATTTAATTTAATAACATACTATATTCATCAATTTTATTAATTTCATTATGTATTAAAATAAAGTCTTAAGTTCTTTATTGTAACAAATGTTTATATATGGCTTAAACGCTGTTAGCCACTTTGTCCCACTTACAAAGAAATTCATGGTGAATCTTTGCCCGGTAATCTGCATTGGAGATTTGCCCTCAACTTGTGCCTTCATAATTTTCTTTTTCAGCGATTTTCTATGTGAAGGTTACATTGTCATTGTGCCCTTCTTATTTCCCTTCTCCCCCTGCCGTCTCCCACAACGTTTTATTGCGTTGATTTTGAAACTGACAGCAAACTTATGTATGTATTTTAGTTCCCCTTTTTGTAGCTGTGTCCAATTACGCGCACTCTCACCCCCACAGACACACACACTCACACGCACACACATAGACTAAGCATGCATATTCATATGCGTGCCATCTCTCCGCCCCTTCAGCTACCTTTCGTCTCGCCAATGCATCTCTGCATTGAATGCATTTTCAATGGCATTTTGATTGCAATTGGCCAATGTAATTGCTATATTTAGCTTAATGGCAGTCAAGAACACGGCATTACGTATACGTATTATACGTATTTACCTATGTACATATGTGTGAATGTAAATACACGTGTTTAAAGCCACCCACACGCACAGGGAGCTGGTTTTACTTTCAGTTTCTATGTCATTAAAGCGGCAACTTGGCAACTCGCTCGTCAAACTGGGTTAAATACCAATCCAAAAGCCATCCATTGGCCAATTGGCAGACGTTGAACTCTGCTTTGGGGAGCTTTGGGAAGAAGCCTTGGCATATTGTCAGATCGTAAATCACAAACTCATCGACACATTTTTGCAACAAAAAAGCACGATAAATTGTTGTTTTCATGCATACCCTGTAGCTTTGACTTGCTGGATTATACAAATTTCAAGAGTTTTCGAAAGCGGTTTGTAGGTTAGCTCTTATTTTATTATATTTTAATTGAAATCAATAAATAAATAAAATGATGTATTGAAGGAAAGTAAAATAAATATATTTAAAATTATTTTGTATTTTGTATATTATAAAAATTTAGATAGAAATAGATGAAAGTAATTAAATAAATAAGAAATATGTTTAAAATGATTTGCTTGTGTGCTTGTACAGGGTATCTCACAGTTCAGTACTCCGAATTATTGTAGTTTTACGTAGCTTTTTATTTTTGGCAGGCAAAAACAAATTTTCACAGCATCGCATTGTCGCATTGTCTTGCCTTGCCCCATGTCAAAGTTCCCGCAGCGGCGTTGCAGTGCCAACAGCTCCTGGGCAACAACAACAACAGCAACAGCAACAGCAACAACAAGAACAACAGCAGCAGCAACAATAAGAGAGGCAACAGCACGAGTTCTACACATGTCTGGTATCCTCATCTCCATCTTCATCTCCATCTCCCTCCCGATGCGCATCGCAATCGCAAGTTGCAACAAGCGCCAGTCGTCGCCAGTTTGTGACTCTGGCGCGGCATTTTGCCTTGTTTACGCTAAGATGGCGTATTGTATAACATCATTATGTGGACTTGGTTCATGTTCATGTCATAATTTTGCAATGCACTCAACCAAGTTGGCCAACCAGCCGCAGTCACTGTGTGCACTGCACAGCATTCCACTCTGCCAGCAGCGAGTGTAGCGCCAGTCCCAATCGCATCTCCAGCCGCGTTCTTCGCTCCCATCTCTCGGCTTGCCCCATTGGCATTGGGGGATCAGGAATCGAGCATCGGGTATCGGGCATTGGGATTTAGCCAAACACAGTGTATCAGCATCGGCATCAGAATGTTGTGGTCGCTGTTTGTGCCATGTTTTGGGCTGCGTAATTAAAAATAAATTTTCGCGCGCTGCGCCAGACAGGAGCAAAGTGAGGGGACTCACAAAGTTATATTATTTTAAAATTGTGTAAAACAAAAAAAAAAAGGCGTAAAAATGTAAATAATTTTGTTGTTGAGAATATATAATTTAATAATACATTTAATAAATATTAAAAGTAGACTATCTTGGTTAAGTTTTTAAATATTTAATTTAAAAGAAATTAAAATTATTCTGTTGTTAGCTTGCAAGGTCTGTACTTAAAAATATTTTTTAATCAACGAGAAAATATATTGCACTTCATTTAATTAGCATAATTTGAAAGCTTCTTTAGATTTTAGAGACATATTATTATTATATATTTAAACTAGTGGGTAAAGCTCACTTAACTAGTTTGGTTTTGCCTTTCCACATTCTCATCTCTTTCTGTAACGTTGATTCCACCTGCTGTGGCACCTAATGGGCCCCCTAAGTGCATGTGAACCGCACCTGGCCTCCAAAGGAACTTGCACAACGTTTTTGTTACTTTTTAATTTAATGAATATTCTGGGACAATTTATTAGCCAACATATTGATTTCAGCGTTTGTGTGTTGTCTCTGTTTTGCATGCGTTTTGTAGTTGTAGTTGTCGATGTTTTTGTTCTTGTTGTTGCTGTTGTTGTTGCAAAGTTTATACGGTAGTTACCGACATAAATAGCAGCAATTTGGCCAGACACCAGCCAACACAGGCGCAGGCCCAATGCCTGGGTCCAAACCGTATCGAAGCAGGCCAACCCAAGCCGAGAGATTGCTGAACAAGCTCACAATTAATATGACCATCCCGCCGCCCGCACCACAGGTGGTCGCTGTTGCGGTCAGAGGTACGGTGTATCCTGTTGTGGGACCTGGGCCTCAAACTGAACCCTGAGATACTTTGTGTGCTGGCCGATAGCTTCTGCTATGTGCCGATTTATGGTTCTTAACAAATTGTTAATAAATATTTTATTTATATTGATGAGACAACACAAAATTATTCACAATTTGTGGCAACTTCTGGTTGCTTGCACATCCATAATTGTCTCACATTTTTCCAGCTTACGACTTGTTGAAATAATTTCCAACAGCTGCGCATTTGTTTCAATTATCATTCAACAACAAAACTGACCAAAAGTTGACCAAATGTTACTTTGTACATGGTATTCCCGTTATATGATTGATCTGTATCTGAATGTCCATCTCTGTGCGTTGTGGCACCCTGTAATTAGCGCGTGAAATGTTCTGCTTAATACCCTAGATGCAATAGCTGAGGGTATGCCAAGTCGGTACAGATTGCTCAAATTGTTTTTGAGATGGGGATGTTAATTTGAGTATTATAATATATAGCATATTATATCGATTATATATTATTCATAAAATATAACTATTGAAAATTTATTAACTGCATCAAAAATACTTATCAAACTACCTAAGAAACGGTCTATTAATTAACTTATATTTATATTCAATATTAATACGCAAAATATGTGTAAAAACACTGAAGAATGTACATAAGCATAGGTATATTCCGTTTTATTTTTGATTAATGCTAGGGTATGGTGTAGTCGATATCACTTAATTAGCTAATCTTTCTTATTTCATAAGTTTTGGACAATTGAAAGTGGAATTTAAATGAGTTTAGTTGCGGGTATTGCAGCTACCGCTCCTTCCGCACGCCTTGCGCTGCCTCCTCCTTCTTCTCCTCCTCTTCTTGATCCTCCTCCCAACGGGCTGTCAATCACAATGATTTATGTCGCCGCCACCGAGATGTGGCAAGCCAGAGAAAGAGTAAGCGAGAGAGAGAGAGTGAACAATGTTTCTATCTTTGTGCATTTGCCTACATCAACGCGTCAATTTATCTTTCCGCAGTTGCAACGAAACTCATCAACGTCGGCGGCTTCTTTCTTCCATAATGGAACCCGCAAGGCCCCCATCAACCTCCCTGGCGCTTATGAATTCTTCTTATTCTTCTTAATATTTAATTTTTTTTTCATTTGAATTTCATTTCATTTGTTTTATTGCTTAATTGTCGCAGCTTTTGATGAATTGTTTGTTTGGATTTGCCGCGACAGTTTTCATGGTCTTCTCACTTGGATGCGGATCTTCCGCATGAGGTGTGGTCTGCAGTTGGCCGGGGGAATACACAAAAACGACAGCTGCATACCCTGCAATTTGGCATTATTATCAGTTGTTTATTCTCGTGACAGAGTCGCCATTTTGAGCTACCTATTGAAGCCATTTACATTCCGTCGCAGACCCAGACTCGGTCCGAGATCCAGACAATTGTGTCTGTGCCCCACCGCTTGCAACTCAATTTACCAATCAAATAACAAATGCGCCGCCAAAAGCTGCTTATTAATGGCGGCCCCAAACGGTGCGGTTCAATACTATCTATATACAATACTTATAATTTCCACGAACCTCTCCCCATTGTCGATAATAATTGATTTGATTGATGCTTCGACGCTGGCTGCTTTTTCTCCTGTTGATTGGTTGGCCTTCGATTCGTTTTCGTTGCTCTCTCGTTTTATCCATCTCTCTGTATCTGTGTATCTCTATTTCTCCTGCTCTCCCTTTCACTCATTGAAATCTGCTGCCGTCCGCAGCTCAGAGGTCTACGAAACTGAGGTTACGCAGCTGAGAGACTGACGTCACTTTAATCAGCTTTGTTTGAGATTCTTATTTGTTAAGAATTTTTGAGAAACATTTTGAATTACTAGTATAGAATGTATTAGTGCATTGGAGTATTAGTTATTAAGTTAGCATATTATAATTGTATTTAACATACGATGGTAAATAATCACTTAATCTTATATTAATTTCGATGACTTATCGATATCAAGCTGTTAACATTCGAAGGGAATGTGAAAATAAGAAGAGGAAGATAATGTCAATCTTAGAAGGTGAGTATCTTCCGTGTGCTTAACTCAAAATGCTTTTGTACTTTCTTATTGTTATACATATAAAAGAATCTCTAATATAGAGCGATTAAAAGCTTCTTCGCTTATCTTTTTTATAGTCTCAGTAAATGAATAATCCAACTGTGACGTCACGCACAAGGAAAGAGAGTGAGAGTGTCAAACTTGCATTCTTATTATAAACTGTGGTTCATCCCATTGTGGTTTGTCTTTGAGGCATAAAAATGGCCACCAAGTGGAGATTCGTAATGAACTAAGCCAGGAACTTGTTAACAAATTAGGAGGATAAATTTGCATGCTACTCAGATTACGATCGGCAAGTGGACAATGGACAATGGACAATGGACGCATCGCTGACCTTAAACCTTGAGAGCAGCTTGAAGGGGAGAACAACAAGAGAAACAAGTGTAAATGTTGCTGGCAAATTGAGTTCATGTTAAACGCCGCTGAGCATCATCGAGGAGTGTGAGGATTGTGAAGTGTGTTGAATCCCCCTTTTGTTAAGGGGAGTCTCGGATCAATGCGGTTCCTTAAACCGTTGGCTTAGTTTTCGCACAGCAGAGAATTCCACTTAAATACAGCGCTATGCTTTCAAAACGAAATTAATCTTCATTGGAAGCCATCGACAGGAGTTGTGCCACAACAACGCCACAGAACACCAGACTCCAAAGACCCGCTGGCCAAGTCCGATTCCAAAAAGAAAAATTAGCGCAAATGATTGACAGCCTAAATGAGAATTTAATGGAGAACTGTTTTTTTTTTGTTTTGTTTCCTTGCTGGCGCTGTGGGGCCCACAAGGAGACCTACTTCTCCCCGCTCCTTCCACTCCTGCTGCATCTCGTCTTCCCATGCCCCCAGCTCGGTTAGCTATAATTTACTCAGCCCGACAACGTTCGAATCTTCCTGTAAAAGTAAAAGCAAATTGTTTCGCCAAAAATAAGACGAAATTGATACGAAATTGATGCTTGGACCAAACCAATTTCCGACTCCACAAGTCCAACTGAGCGCTGTCTAAATGGGGGCCCTTACACAAGAATGATATCATGTAGATATCATCTGGAATACTACAAATTGAGCATTCAAACAACCAGTTTAAGCAGCAAAACAAAAAGAGTCCTTGGAGAAGGAACACTAAAGAACAAGCATTTTTTAAGCTTGCTGACTTTTTATGAGAGAGACGGAAAAGCAAAGGTTCTTGTGTGGAAGATAATGTGTAAGTAGATAATGGATAAACAGATCACTATTAAGACAATAACATTATACTTTTTAATCAGTAAACTTATAACTACACTTTTTGTAAAAGAAAAGTGCAAGTCAAGAAAGTCTTCGAATTGCAACTTTTACTGTTGGACTGCCAACTGAAGTGAGTTTCTGGATAAATAGAGAACAACAAGCATAATTCTTAATCAGTAAAATTTTCTTTAGACTTTACTGAGACAGCCGGCAAAGGCAAAGTATTCGGGAAGTTATTCCTAATATTGTCGGACTGTCAATTTACGTGATTTTTGAATAGACAAGAAGGCAGCAATTATTTGAATTTGTGAAAGTTCTGAAGACCTCTGGTAACTGGGACATCATACAACTGTTCAATCTCTCACTCTATGCCCTCTTCACCCCCTACACACTCCCTTTGTCACTTTGTATTCATCGCTATCTGCTTGTGTTGTGCATTTGAAATGCTTTATTTGCATTCTGATGCGAATGCGACGAAAAGTTTGCTGCGTGCCTCCGCGAGAAGTCCGAAGTGCATTTTTGCACGCGATCCTTTTGGACTCCTGTAAATCCTGTCCCTCTCTCTCTCTCTCTCTCTCTCTGTCTCTCGTTCTCTCAGAACCATGGACTGGCACTGGCATTGGCACTGACTGACGTCACTTGGCAGCAGACAATTTATGCGCCCAGGACCCAGGGCCCCCCCGCCAGACACTCAACTGTTTGTCCCGACTGTTCCAACTGTCCGACTGTTATCGATACGTCGACTGTTTAAGTTGAGGTAACATACGAGTACCAGTTAGCAGTTAGCAGTTACCAGTTACCAGGTTCGAGGTACCATGTGCGTGTCATCAAGTTGGCCTAAAGTGACAGTCGCGATTTAATGGTTGCGGCCAGGGCAAAGTTACAAATTAATAAAGCATTTCACTTTGCCTGGTCACTAGCAGCCATTGCAATGAATAATCAATCGATTTCAGTTCAATTAGCACCTTTTAGTGTGCAAAATAGCGCGCCCAATCCACAGACCACGTCCCACATCGCTACATTGCACTTGTCTACAACCACCATCGTCTTAACGTCTTGGCCCTGTCAAAACGTAAGTGGATTCGAACTGCAACTTGTTACTGCGTGGGCCTTGCCCAGGGCTGTTTGTCTAGTTTAGCCATTCCCCGCAGTGACAACGGCTCTTATATCATATCAACTGACAACCTTACAAACTGCATTTAAGTAAGAGATGGACGTGGGTCGACTAAAACAATCGGTCAATCACGTCTGACAGTATTTACTGCATCGTTTCAGCTCAGTTCAACCGTAGTTATACTCAAATATATATTGTTAACTTCAATACCTACTTTTTGTCTATGATAAGATAAGATATCTATATAAATTTAATTAAATTAAAAAGAAATTAATCATAAAATGCAATTTATCAATATTAAAAAATGTATTGCTTCATTTTAGAGTGATATAAAATCCAAATTTAAATGTTGTATGATCTAATCTCTTCAGTTTTGCCGAGTCACGGTCACGTTTCATACGAATCACGCACGAGGTGCACTTCAATTGCAAGACACGACTTGTTCTCAGCTCTAACTAAAGTTCCGTTCAATGTCAGTTAGTCGCACAGCTTAAACGCATAACTGCAAATTATTTGCCATTGTAATAAAAATTGACGCAGTTTTTCGTTTCGTATACATATTTTCCACAATTGCCGCAGTAGCACCAACAACCTTCACATAGAAAATCTCTCAACAAGAAAATTACACACAGACAACGAACACGGACAGGGCGATGCATTGGGCAGGGGGCAGAGGGGCGTGCTTCATCGAAAAATGGGCGTAAATAACTTTGACAATTCCTTGGAGAGGGTCAAGGGATTAGAACTGTGGTGAACCACAATTCTATAGCTCCAGAGTTCCACAGAGGAAACCAATTAAGCGTCAAAAATGATGGTTATGATGGTTGTGTCGGGTCGAGTGTAATTATTGGTATTCCATCCGTCAAGGAAATTGAGGTACGAAGAATAATTCACAGTTGAAGAAGAAGCAGAGAACAAACTGTAGAAGATGATGGAGAACATTCAACGTTTTAAATGTTGCGGTTTCCGTTGAATGTTGAATGTGAAATGTGAAATGTAGAATTTAGAATGTAAGCAACCCGGATAACGTCGGATCAGCTGTCAGTTTCCAACGTTTCCGAATTTCAGAGTTAATCTTAAAACTAATTAATAAACATTAACATGGCCTGGTCTGGCGCTTTTGCTGTGTAATTCATAATTATTTACATCACTAATTGAAAATGAGTGACTATAACATGTTCATGCCCAGTTTTCATTAGCCAGAAGGCGTGGCATGTCTCGAAAAATTTGCCATTAAATGTTATCTAGGAAATTATGCAAGGCTGCACTTCAGACTGACTCAAAGACTTGGCAGACAAATTTCATTAGTGATTTGACTAAGCGGAGCTGTAACTGAATCAGAAAACCAGAAAATCTATGCCAAAAAATTTCGATGTTATGGCGGCTTTTAAATATTTCAAATACCCTACATATAAGGTGAGTCTATGCGAGAGTCGCATGGACTCTGCAACTTACTCTTATGAGAATCGTAAGATCTTTCTTTTTATTCCATATTCAGTCTAAGATGTTTTTCAGAAATATTCTCTCATTCTCCTATTCTCCCTGAAATGTTGAGGTAAGTTAACATCCTCTAATGAAAGTAAGCACAGTAAGTATCGGGGCATATATATGATTCAAGTCTTAGAAATTTATTCAATTCATTCAAGTTAGTTTCGGATAGAGTAGCATAGGGTATTACCGGAATCATATATGATTAAGACTTATAAATATGGCTGTGTCGGGCGCCGACTAATTGCAATTAATTATTTAAGTAATCCATCATAGCAGCAACCGCTTGCACTTGAAGTTGCTTCGTGGAGGGGAGAGCAGCGGGTTGTGGATGGGAACGGGAATGGGAAAGAAATGGGGTTCGGGACCGTCTGTTGAAGTTGACGGCGGCGGCTTTTTGGCAAAAACTTCGGTGCTTCGAACACGCGAATGTCGTATAAGCAATTTTTTGCGCTTGTTGCTGCTGTTGTTGTTGTTGTTATTGTTGTTGCCGCTAACTATAATGCAAAATGCAAATTAGAGCAAACAATAAAGATGAAGGGAAGAAAGGAAAGAGGAAAGGGGAACAACAAATTTAAGTCATATTGAATGAGGCTTACATCACGAAAAAAAAGAGCTCCAAATAAAGTAGGCTTATATGAGTGTAATTACATTTTATGAATTGCTTGCTTTACTAAAAACCACAGTCAAGTTTTATATAATAGTCTAGACCAGACATAGTTCTCACAGCGATCTCCCTTCCCCGCCCAACAAGAAAACACTCTGTCGTTCAATTGCGTGTTTTTTTCGAACAACAATTGAAGACATTTCAATTAGAGCTAAACAAATTGTTAACTTTACGATTTAATTTTCAGCTAGGAAAATGTAGTTTAAGAAGCGAAAGAGACAAACTAATGAGAGGGAGAGAGCTTATGTTGTGACGTGTAAGCCTAAAAGCTCGAACGCGCTATTTCACGTTGTTGTTCGACAATTGTCAAGGCTTAATTATTTACTAATTGTTGTTGAATTATGAAGAACTATGCCGCTTAATTACCCACCAATTACAAATTGTTGGTTTTGCCTATTTTTCTTTTCTTTTTTTGGTTTTTTTTTTTGAAAACTTTTTACGTACTAAAACAAACTAAAAATCGTTACGTACTTGGACACACTTCTGCATACCCTCTTCCCTGCTTACTTGTATTCCACAATTACTCAGACTCGCAGCTGAAGCTTCCCAAGCTCCGCCCAACAAGACGAATCGTTTCGTTTGTTGTATGTGTATAAATGTGTGTGTGTGTGAGTGAAACAACCACCTTTTGGTTTAGGGGAACAACATGGCGTGGTTCCATTCCCATTTCGTTCCGAGCGTCGCGTCTCGCTGGAAATTGAGTGAAATGCAAACAAATTTTCAACGCCTTCGAAGTGCAGACGCAGACACCTCTCTGAAGCGAAGGGAACACACAAAAAATGCAACAACAAACGAGCAAAAGAAGTAGTAGAAGAACAAAGAAAAAAAGAACTAAATGCATATTAATAATTCTTTTTTCTCTATTTTTTTAGTCTAGTTTACATATTACACGTTGCACATTACATGGTTCTGGTTCTTTGCTTGTAAGTAGCTCATTTGCTTGCCTTAAAGCGATTCACAACAAATGCCATTTGAGTGCACAGCTTAGACGCACTTAAGATGGCCAACTGCTGATAAAGCCAACAGCTCTCACTATCCCACCACTCCCCTACTCCCCTATACCCTCGATCATCATGTCGGGTTAATGCAGCGCAAATTGCTCGTGTTCTCCGACAAAGACAACTTACACCTTGCCCAAACACAACGAACAACCGACAAACCAGACGCGGCCATTAAATCTACATAAATGAAGTAGTATTTTCCTTTGGCTTTGGCCAACTGCAATGTGCGCCAAGATTGGCCAAGAACGATGCAACGTGACTTTGCAACTTGGCTATATTTAAAGTAATTTTAGAGTTAGTTAAACGCTGCTATTGTCTATAATTGCCACTGTTTAAACAGCATACGCCTCTAATTCATCAATTGATGGGAAGCCAAATAAAAAGCTGACTGTACCTGAGGGCACTTGGAATATATTTACTATTATATTATCATTAAAATTGAACCACAATTCGACTTATTTTCCTTATTAATCTGGGGAAAGTATAGATGATAGATGAAGCATCAACATAGCTCATCAGAAGCTAAGTTTGGTCCTATTTTTTTCTCGATATTTAATTACATTCAATTACTCAGTTAATTATAAAATACTCGTAGAAGAAATCTATCTTATACATCTCTTTCTTCTTTTAAAAATATTATTACAGGGTATCTTATCAGCATAAATGACATGAATGCAAGCAATTCAAATGAAGTTTGTAATGTCTGTAATCAATTATATTGATCTATGTTGTCCGCCGATGTTGTACATAAAGTTTCGTTGCCCCCTTCCTTGATTTCCCCTCCCATTACAGGTAACTTTATTGGACTGCTTGATGGAGTGAGCTGCAATTAAATATTTCACTTTAATTCACCTAATTTGTTTACGATTATTGGTAAACAAAAAGTTTTCGTTTTCTTTTGGGGTCGAGTGGAAATTCGCGTGATATCGAGGGTCGTCATCAGGTTTAATGGCATTATTGATCTAAGTGTTAGTCGAGCAAAGTAGTTTCCTTACTTTTGACTGTTTCAACTATTGTCCAGCTGTGCGATTATCTTGATGGATACATTTCTTGCCACATGCAAATGAGTTGCAGCATGTTCCCAGCTAATCTCTCTCTCTCTCTCTCTCTCTGTCTCTTCGCTTGCCCCATTTTGCGATGAGCAAAGCGTTAAAAACGCATTTAGCATAATTTCATTTTGCGCAAACATGAATTTTGCATTTGCATTTGTAATGAGTACCGCTTTCCCCTCGTGATCATTGCCCCTTCCCCATGCTCAGTTCAACACAATTAAAAACTCATAAAAAATATGCATAATAAAAGCAACATTTAAAAAAAGAAAACAGCAGCAACAACAACAACAACAAAAGCGACAGAACGCGACGTGGCGCACCTTCTTGTCTTGCATATCCCTCGGCTCTCCCCATCTCTACCATCTCTTCCATCTCTGCCCCTCTATCCTCTTTTGAGAGATACATAAATAAGCAAATAATTTGTGTATAAAAATGCGCGCCAAGGAGGCGAATAAAATAAAGTCATAATTTCAAAATGATTTATGAAATGCACTTGGAAACTCTGTTTGCGAATTCCCTACATATGATCGGGTATATCAATGGAGGGAACACACAAATGTTGTCCAACAAACTCACCGTCATTTAGGTATAAATTTGTATATTTATATGCTTTCCTTAAATATACAAAGTCAATTAAAGTCTCAGTTCATTTTCTTAATATGTATATTATGTTAATTATAGGGTATTCTTCGCTTCGTCTTAGCTAAGTTATATACATTTTCTGCGTTGTTTTATTGTTACACATTTTAGATTATTTTATTTAATTTCTTAGCTTAATGCAGCGCCTTTTAAATTAATTTCGTGTGCTGCATTCGAGTTTCCAGATGCTTTTTATATGCATTTTCTTGGCATTGCAAAGCATTAGCATAACCAGGCACGCATGGGACCCTCGGGTCTGCCACAGAGAGTGAGTGAGAGAGAGAGAGAGAGAGAGAGAGAGAGAGCGAGAGAGAGAGAGAGAGAGAGAGAAGAGAGAGAAAGAGACAGGCAGCCTGTAAGACTGAGCAGAGCGATTTAAAGACTGGGTTCAGGACTTGTTAAATTTGACATGGCCTCTTATGATTAGCTGAATTACTCTCAATTTTGTTCATTCCTTTCTTCGATTGCATTTGCATGGCGATAAGATTGGAACTGGAAGTATTAGATGGCAAGTGTATTTATAATACCCATTGTCGAGTATATAAAGTATCATCTGGCAACTTGGAAGTGAAAAGGAAGTTAACAACCAAATAATCATGCCATTATATCGCCTCATTGCTTTTTCTTTGCATTTGCAGACGGTCTAACTACGGTTTCCCCCCTTTTGCAATCCCCCCTGCCGACAACCTCTCATCCACCCCCCGTCAAATACATTGTATGGGCAGCAATTAAGCGAAAAAAAGTTACATTTTTCTTTGGCTTTCAACGGCGACGTGTTGTTGCACCAGAAGCGTTGAGGGGAAAGGTGCAGGTGGAGCAATAAGGGGGCGGTAGAGGTGAAGATTGTATAAATTTGAATTTTAAATTGTTCGCTTTTAAAATATATTTCTCTTTATTATTTATTGCTAAAGCTGCAAACAAGGCGTATGCTTAACTTTGTTGATAATTGGAGTGAGAATAAAGCATTCATAATTTTTTTATTTTGCTTTCCTCCTCTTCGTTTTCTTCTGCTTCTTCTATTACTCATTGCTCTCTTGTTATCGTTGTTTGTTTCTGTTGGAAAACTGCAAAACATGGACGCTAATTACGGTATTGTGGCCATTTAAAATATTGCGGCCAATTTTTTATAACAACTATGTTTTTGTATACCCTCTAAGTTTTGGAATTTAATGACAGGGTTTATATATATCTATATATCTATATCTATATCTATATCTATATCTATATCTATATCTATATCTATATCTATATCTATATCTATATCTATATCTATATCTATATCTATATCTATATCTATATCTATATCTATATCTATATCTATATCTATATCTATATCTATATCTATATCTATATCTATATCTATATCTATATCTATATCTATATCTATATCTATATCTATATCTATATCTATATCTATATCTATATCTATATCTATATCTATATCTATATCTATATCTATATCTATATCTATATCTATATCTATATCTATATCTATATCTATATCTATATCTATATCTATATCTATATCTATATCTATATCTATATCTATATCTATATCTATATCTATATCTATATCTATATCTATATCTATATCTATATCTATATCTATATCTATATCTATATCTATATCTATATCTATATCTATATCTATATCTATATCTATATCTATATATCTATATCTATATCTATATCTATATCTATATCTATATCTATATCTATATCTATATCTATATCTATATCTATATCTATATCTATATCTATATCTATATCTATATCTATATCTATATCTATATCTATATCTATATCTATATCTATATCTATATCTATATCTATATCTATATCTATATCTATATCTATATCTATATCTATATCTATATCTATATCTATATCTATATCTATATCTATATCTATATCTATATCTATATCTATATCTATATCTATATCTATATCTATATCTATATCTATATCTATATCTATATCTATATCTATATCTATATCTATATATCTATATCTATATCTATATCTATATCTATATCTATATCTATATCTATATCTATATCTATATCTCTATATCTATATCTATATCTATATCTATATCTATATCTATATCTATATCTATATCTATATCTATATCTATATCTATATCTATATCTATATCTATATCTATATCTATATCTATATCTATATCTATATCTATATCTATATCTATATCTATATCTATATCTATATCTATATCTATATCTATATCTATATCTATATCTATATCTATATCTATATCTATATCTATATCTATATCTATATCTATATCTATATCTATATCTATATCTATATCTATATCTATATCTATATCTATATCTATATCTATATCTATATCTATATCTATATCTATATCTATATCTATATCTATATCTATATCTATATCTATATCTATATCTATATCTATATCTATATCTATATCTATATCTATATCTATATCTATATCTATATCTATATCTATATCTATATCTATATCTATATCTATATCTATATCTATATCTATATCTATATCTATATCTATATCTATATCTATATCTATATCTATATCTATATCTATATCTATATCTATATCTATATCTATATCTATATCTATATCTATATCTATATCTATATCTATATCTATATCTATATCTATATCTATATCTATATCTATATCTATATCTATATCTATATCTATATCTATATCTATATCTATATCTATATCTATATCTATATCTATATCTATATCTATATCTATATCTATATCTATATCTATATCTATATCTATATCTATATCTATATCTATATCTATATATCTATATCTATATCTATATCTATATCTATATCTATATCTATATCTATATCTATATCTATATCTATATCTATATCTATATCTATATCTATATCTATATCTATATCTATATCTATATCTATCTATCTATATCTATATCTATATCTATATCTATATCTATATCTATATCTATATCTATATCTATATCTATATCTATATCTATATCTATATCTATATCTATATCTATATCTATATCTATATCTATATCTATATCTATATCTATATCTATATCTATATCTATATCTATATCTATATCTATATCTATATCTATATCTATATCTATATCTATATCTATATCTATATCTATATCTATATCTATATCTATATCTATATCTATATCTATATCTATATCTATATCTATATCTATATCTATATCTATATCTATATCTATATCTATATCTATATCTATATCTATATCTATATCTATATCTATATCTATATCTATATCTATATCTATATCTATATCTATATCTATATCTATATCTATATCTATATCTATATCTATATCTATATCTATATCTATATCTATATCTATATCTATATCTATATCTATATCTATATCTATATCTATATCTATATCTATATCTATATCTATATCTATATCTATATCTATATCTATATCTATATCTATATCTATATCTATATCTATATCTATATCTATATCTATATCTATATCTATATCTATATCTATATCTATATCTATATCTATATCTATATCTATATCTATATCTATATCTATATCTATATCTATATCTATATCTATATCTATATCTATATCTATATCTATATCTATATCTATATCTATATCTATATCTATATCTATATCTATATCTATATCTATATCTATATCTATATCTATATCTATATCTATATCTATATCTATATCTATATCTATATCTATATCTATATCTATATCTATATCTATATCTATATCTATATCTATATCTATATCTATATCTATATCTATATCTATATCTATATCTATATCTATATCTATATCTATATCTATATCTATATCTATATCTATATCTATATCTATATCTATATCTATATCTATATCTATATCTATATCTATATCTATATCTATATCTATATCTATATCTATATCTATATCTATATCTATATCTATATCTATATCTATATCTATATCTATATCTATATCTATATCTATATCTATATCTATATCTATATCTATATCTATATCTATATCTATATCTATATCTATATCTATATCTATATCTATATCTATATCTATATCTATATCTATATCTATATCTATATCTATATCTATATCTATATCTATATCTATATCTATATCTATATCTATATCTATATCTATATCTATATCTATATCTATATCTATATCTATATCTATATCTATATCTATATCTATATCTATATCTATATCTATATCTATATCTATATCTATATCTATATCTATATCTATATCTATATCTATATCTATATCTATATCTATATCTATATCTATATCTATATCTATATCTATATCTATATCTATATCTATATCTATATCTATATCTATATCTATATCTATATCTATATCTATATCTATATCTATATCTATATCTATATCTATATCTATATCTATATCTATATCTATATCTATATCTATATCTATATCTATATCTATATCTAATATCTATATCTATATCTATATCTATATCTATATCTATATCTATATCTATATCTATATCTATATCTATATCTATATCTATATCTATATCTATATCTATATCTATATCTATATCTATATCTATATCTATATCTATATCTATATCTATATCTATATCTATATCTATATCTATATCTATATCTATATCTATATCTATATCTATATCTATATCTATATCTATATCTATATCTATATCTATATCTATATCTATATCTATATCTATATCTATATCTATATCTATATCTATATCTATATCTATATCTATATCTATATCTATATCTATATCTATATCTATATCTATATCTATATCTATATCTATATCTATATCTATATCTATATCTATATCTA
>JAWNLW010000550.1:0-43000 GCA_035042075.1 Drosophila macrospina
GTCTAATAAATAAACAAGCCGGTGAGTCGGGGCGCCAGCGACAGTACAGTACCGTTAAGATACAGTTGATCTCATTCGACTGTGGGGACTCTGTACTAATCAGGAAAAGCAAATTAACTTCAATATATAATTATTAAAAAATAAAATTTGTAATTGTCAGCAGCGAGATTTGAACTCGCCTCCTCGCAGCGTGTCTTGTTGTTGTTGTTCTAACTAAATCAATTTTGGCCGCACAGCTGCCATGAATCTGGTGATCATTCATTCCTTAATATCTTCTATGTTTATGATCCGATCGTGCAAAAACGTCCGCACAGGGACATCCTCCATATGTGCCAAATCTGAATCTAAATCTAAAGTCGGTAGCTTCAGTAATAAGTTTTTTTCGATTTGCGGGGGAGGAAGGGGGCGTGGCAAAAATCTAAAACAAACTTGATCTGCGTGCAAACTATACACGTGTTGTCACCAAATTTGGTTACTCTAGCTCTTATAGTCCCTGAGATCTAGGTGTTCATACAAACGGACATGGCTATATCGTCTCGGCTGTTGATGCAGATCAAGAATATATATACTTTATAGGGTCTGCCACGCCTCCTTCTGCCTGTTACGCACATTTCGCTTTTGTCAAACCTAGTAGACTATGAACTTTTAGTTCAGAGTTTAAAAAGTACATAGTCTTCTTATTCTTTTGGTGGTTCGATCCTCAGTGGTCACCCTTGTTACGCTACAGAGGGATATATTATGCAAAATGTATGTAACAGACAGAAGGAGACGTGCAAGACCATATGAAGTATATATGTATATTCTTAATCAACAGGCATGTCCGTCTGCCTGACAGTCCGCCCCTTCGTCTGTCTGTATAAACGCGTCGATCTTAGCAACTAAAAGAGATTGAGACATAAAATTTGGCAGATACCTGTATACTACAAACTGTATTTCTGATTTAAGAGGTTTTTAGAGAAAACTCTTTTAAAACACATGTGAAAGTTTCATTAAGATCGGTCATGAAATAAAAAAGTTATTAGAAATTTATAAAGATAGAATATAACATTTTGCATTGAACCACTGCTATGCCAACATGTGCCCGAGCCATAAATATGTGTGTATACACATGTACACACATACATACATATAGCACAGGGAAATGTGTCTTCTTTGCATGCTCATAAGCAGAAAGCTCTGTGAAATAAATATGCACAATTTTATTAAAAACATGTAACATATATTATTATTTTTGCCTCATTTGTCAGAAAATATTAAGAATTTAAGAGAAAACAAGTCAGGCAGCTACAGTCGTCCGACGCCTGCGGTAGACTCTGAACTAATCGGGGAAAGCAAAAAAAAAAATAAAGCAAATATAAAACTAAATTTAAAGCCAAATAAGCGCTTAAGCAATGTTCAACTCATTATCGTTCGTTCTTGGAAGAGAGCAGCAATAGTGAGTGAACGCGCAAGAGCGAAAGGGAAAACAAACAACCGTTACTTTTTTTGCGCGTTGCTGTGTATACACGTATAATTGTAACTGTACAGCGCGCGTCTGTTTTTACTGAGATGCTTATGAAAAAACTATGCTGACAAATCAATTGGTGGTTAAAAACGCGTCTTGTGCATATATATTGCTTTTATAAAATTTTAAAAACATTAAAATTTTGTTTGGGATGCACCGAGATTCGAACCGCAGACCTCTCACACGCAAATCGTACGTCCTATAGCTTGAGCCACCGCCTTATATGCTGTGCAGTCGGCAACGTCAATACATATACAGCACGAGTTTTTGCATTTGTCATATAGATACATATATGTATACGAATTTCTAACGAAATTTGGTTATTGCTTTCTTTTAAATTCTTAATATTTTCTGACAAATAAGGCAAAATTAATAATATATGTATATATAAAATAAAAGTAATTAATTTATAATTATTAAAAAATGTAATTTGGAATTGTCAGCAGTGGGATTCGAACTCGCGCCTTTGCGGAGTTTCTGGTTGTTGTTGTTCTAACTAAAGCAATTTTGGCCGCACAGCTGCCATGAATATGGTGATCATCCATTCCTTAATATCTTCTATGTTTATGATCCGATCGTGCTAAAATTTTCAGAAAACGTCCGGAAAAGGACATTCTCCATATGTGCCAAATCTGAATTAAATCTAAAGTCGGTAGCTTCAGTTATACGTTTTTTTCGATTTGCGGGGGCGGAAGGGGGCGTGGCAAAAATCTAAAACAAACTTGATCTGCCTGCAAACTATACACGTGTTGTCACCAAATTTGGTTACTCTAGCTCTTATAGTCTCTGAGATCTAGGTGTTCATACAGACGGACAGACGGTCAGACGGACATGGCTATATCGTCTCGGCTGTTGATGCTGATCAAGAATATATATACTTTATAGGGTCTGCCACGCCTCCTTCTGCCTGTTACGCACATTTCGCTTTCGTCAAACCTAATAGACTTTGAACTTTTAGTTTAGAGTCTAAAAACAATAAGCAAATCTACCATTGATTGCTCTGTATTATTCTATACGTGTCCGCATAGTGCACAAGCGTCTCAGTAAAAACAGACACGTATACAGTTACACATGCATACACACCAACGCAAAAAAAGTAACGGTAGTTTCCTTCGCTCACTATTGCTGCTCTCTTCCAAGAACGGACGATGAGTGAACATTGCTTAAGCAAAAGAAATTTGCAAAATGGTCAATGAAACGGAAATACAAATATTTTGACTTTGTCGGTCAGTCGATGTTATTCGTCGGTGGCGCAAGGCACAAAGCGTTAGAGTGTTCGAGTCCCGAACGATTCGTTTTGCAACCTTTACCATCATACCAAATAATACTTAATTTTTTTGCTTGCCCCGATTAGTACAAAGTCTCCCAAAGTCGATCGCGATCTACTCTAGCCGATTGACTGGCTTTCTATGTGAATGCACTGAACATTCGGCCAGAAGCATCCTGTCCAGTTTTATTGGGATCCCAAAATTGATGTAGCACTCAGCATTGGCGCGCAAACAAGTTTAATGAAATTAGCTGCAATGCACTGTATGAGTTGCTGGACCTGATTGCTAAGCTTTAAAAATGCATCTTAATCGTAATATGTATGTTTTTGGGAATTGGGATATTTTCAGTGTAGTACTAATAATTATGAAAATACTTTTCTATAGAGAACTGTACATAGTCGTGTTGCGTGCGCTCGACTTTCGTGCCATGAACCTGCTGATCATTCATTCCTTAATATCTTCTATGTTTATGAACCGATCGTGCTGAAAAACGTCCGAAATAGGACATCCTCCATATGTGCCAAATCTGAATTAAATCTAAAGTCGGTAGCTTCAGTAATACGTTTTTTTCGATTTGCGGGGGAGGAAGGGGGCGTGGCAAAAATCTAAAACAAACTTGATCTGCGTGCAAACTATACACGTGTTGTCACCAAATTTGGTTACTCTAGCTCTTATAGTCTCTGAGATCTAGGTGTTCATACAGACGGACAGACGGACATGGCTATATCGTCTCGGCTGTTGATGCTGATCAAGAATATATATACTTTATAGGGTCTGCCACGCCTCCTTCTGCCTGTTACGCACATTTCGCCTTCGTCAAACCTAGTAGACTTTGAACTTTTAGTTCAGAGTCTAATAAATAAACAAGCCGGTGAGTCGGGGCGCCAGCGACAGTACAGTACCGTTAAGATACAGTTGATCTCATTCGACTGTGGGGACTCTGTACTAAACAGGAAAAGCAAATTAACTTCAATATATAATTATTAAAAAATAAAATTTGTAATTGTCAGCAGCGAGATTTGAACTCGCCTCCTCGCAGCGTGTCTTGTTGTTGTTGTTCTAACTAAATCAATTTTGGCCGCACAGCTGCCATGAATCTGGTGATCATTCATTCCTTAATATCTTCTATGTTTATGATCCGATCGTGCAAAAACGTCCGCACAGGGACATCCTCCATATGTGCCAAATCTGAATCTAAATCTAAAGTCGGTAGCTTCAGTAATAAGTTTTTTTCGATTTGCGGGGGAGGAAGGGGGCGTGGCAAAAATCTAAAACAAACTTGATCTGCGTGCAAACTATACACGTGTTGTCACCAAATTTGGTTACTCTAGCTCTTATAGTCCCTGAGATCTAGGTGTTCATACAAACGGACATGGCAATATCGTCTCGGCTGTTGATGCTGATCAAGAATATATATACTTTATAGGGTCTGCCACGCCTCCTTCTGCCTGTTACGCACATTTCGCTTTTGTCAAACCTAGTAGACTATGAACTTTTAGTTCAGAGTCTAATAAATAAACAGGCCGGTGAGTCGGGGCGCAAGCGACAGTACAGTACCGTTAAGATACAGTTGATCTCATTCGACTGTGGGGACTCTGTACTAATCAGGAAAAGCAAATTAACTTCAATATATAATTATTAAAAAATTAAATTTGTAATTGTCAGCAGCGAGATTTGATTTAAAAAATGTAATTTGGAATTGTCAGCAGTGGGATTCGAGCTCGCTCCTTTGCGACGTTTCTAGTTGTTGTTGTTCTAACTAAAGCAATTTTGGCCGCAGAGGTGCCATGAATTTGGTGATCATTCATTCCTTAATATCTTCTATGTTTATGATCCGATCGTGCAAAAACGTCCGCACAGGAACATCCTGATGTGCCAAATCTGAATCTAAATCTAAAGTCGGTAGCTTCAGTAATACGTTTTTTTCGATTTGCGGGGGCGGAAGGGGGCGAGGCTAAAATCTAAAACAAACTTGATCTGCGTGCAAACTATACACGTGATGTCACCAAATTTGGTTACTCTAGCTCTTATAGTCTCTGAGATCTAGGTGTTCATACAGACGGACATGGCAATATCGTCTCGGCTGTTGATGCTGATCAAGAATATATATACTTTATAGGGTCTGCCACGCCTCCTTCTGCCTGTTATGCACATTTCGCTTTTGTCAAACCTAGTAGACTTTGAACTTTTAGTTCAGAGTCTAATAAATAAACAGGCCGGTGAGTCGGGGCGCAAGCGACAGTACAGTACCGTTAAGATACAGTTGATCTCATTCGACTGTGGGGACTCTGTACTAATCAGGAAAAGCAAATTAACTTCAATATATAATTATTAAAAAATTAAATTTGTAATTGTCAGCAGCGAGATTTGATTTAAAAAATGTAATTTGGAATTGTCAGCAGTGGGATTCGAACTCGCGCCTTTGCGGCGTTTCTTGTTGTTGTTGTTCTAACTAAATCCATTTTGGCCGCACAGCTGCCATGAAACTGATGATCATTCATTCCTTAATATCTTCTATATTTATGTTCGTGATGTAATTTTCGACCGCAAAGGGGCATTCTCCATGTGTGACAAGTCTGAAGTCTGTAGTTTTAGAAATACGGTTTTTTTCGATTTATGGTGGAAGGGAGCGTGGCAAAAGTCTTAAACAAGCGCGATTTGCATGAATACGATAAGAGTATTGTCACCAAATTTGGTTACTCTAGTTCTTATAGTCTCTGAGAAATAGTTTTTTACGATTTGCGGAGACGGAAGGGGGCGTAGCAAACATCTAAAATAAACTTGATCTGCGTGCACACTATAAGAGTGTTGTCACGAAATTTGGTTACTCTAGCTCTTATAGTCTCTGAGATCTAGGTGTTCATACGGACTGGCAGACGGTCAGACGGACATGGCTATATTGTCTCGGCTGTTGATGCTGATTAAAAATATAAATACATCTTAGGGTCGGAGATAACTCCTTTTGCCTGTTACTCACATTTCGCTTTCGTCAAACTTAAGGACTACGTTCTTTTAGTACAGAGTATTACATTTTCGGAGAAGTCTCCTTCTCCATGTTAAACACATTTGCACAAAGCTATTAACCCTTTATGACCTATTTTTAATGGGCTCAGGATATTAAAATATCGAACTGCAGCCGGCTTGATATGTACGTGTGAGTGTATGAGTGCCTGTGCAAGCGCTTGGTCACGAGAAACTATAGAATTTACAGAGAATTTCCACTTGCTTAATGCTTGCACTGTTTGTACACTTTAAAAACTTTGGCAAAATTACTTTAATCCACCCTAAATCTACATTACACTAGGCTTCAAAATGAACAACTAACTTAAAGCTACACAAAATCAAATAATAACGCGATGAAGTGGTTCAACAGTAAATATAGTATATAAATTAACACGATCGCATAACTACTACGGATTATGACTTCATCGCACACAAAGCAAAAGAACAGCTTATTCAGGGTTTTCGGTCAAGTATAGTTATAAAAAAGTATTTTGAATATATACTGTTTTGGATTCTACAATAAAGCGAAGCTTGTTGGTACACGTAAAACATCATTTTCCGTTTATTAAAGCCAATGCTTAAATAAAGTTAATTTTTATAAATGTACAGAAAACATTAAATTGACAGATTTTATTTACATATACCAGGGTTAATAACTTTAAAGGTTCGGGTACCAAAAAAAAAAAAAAAAAATGACATTCACATTAATGTTATTATTTTAATTTGGTATACAAATCTAAAACAATGGTTTCTTACTGTTTTTTTTCTTTCGTTTCAGTTAAATTTCATACATATACATATGGACAAGTTTTCATTTACGTCGTTCGTATAAGTATTCAATGTTCGCTTAAATTAATTATTTGTTACCAAAAATAACTAAAATAAATATTATATACTTCGTAGCATGGAGGCTTTCCTGGTGTGTAAATGATACATGTAGCTAGCTTTTTGTTTAAAGCATCTATTCAATTTGTTGCATATTGTTCGGTTTTTAAAGCAATGAAAAATACAGATTGTTACAATAGACTCTAATTCAATTTATCTAATCCTTTCATGGGTCATTAAATACGGTACGGGGACCAGCATTGGTACGCTTTTAATTCGGCCGCATTTTGATTTATTGGTTGTTGCAGATCCTCTCACAATTGCATTGATGTTACAAACTGCTGAACACAAAGTAAATACTAATTTGACTTAAAAACATAACAACAAAGTTTAAAATATAAGATCGGGTCACATATGTTACAGTTCTATTACAGCTGAAGACGGCTACCTCAAAATGCTTGGCTGAAGCAGTTCGCCCTTTACTTAATACATTATACATACTTGTTACATAGACATATTCATAGAAGTGTGGACAATATAACTGATAACGACATTCAAAATATTTTATTGTTATGTGTATACATATATATGTAATACATATATATATATATATATATATGCGTTTCAATAATATACACAGTAACTCAAACGCGTACAAATAGTGACCTTTTTGATATTTTAATTAATATTATTAATTAATTAATATTGGATTCGGTGTATTAGCACATCTGTTGTTTTATGAAGGTAGTTATATATTCGTACTCGATTTTGAATTCGGCCAGTCTAATTCTACCCTCCAGTTAATAGCAATGCATACAAAGTGTTCATAAATATGAACGAATATACTATATATTATTATTCTTCCGTGCACAATTGGATAAGCAACATGTATATATGCATTTATCTGCTCAATTGGGGGCATGTTGTAAATCTAGCTTAGGAAATTAATTTAACATATTATATTGACATTACGAAAGCACATGGTCTCTGTGTCTAATGTGTAAAAAAATAAAGATAACATTAAAAACGAGCAGCGCCCAATATATGCAAGCGATTCAAAACGTATTCACAAATACTATATACAAAACTTGGGCGTGACTTTACTGCTTCAAAAAAAATGTGGAGAGTTTGCGATTGTTTGGCATATTGCTGATGCTGAGGTGGCTCTGATTGATCCCGTTGCTGTGCTTTGTGGATAGCACAGGTACAAGCACAGGCACGGGCCCTGAAGCGTAAGCCGCCGGTTCCGCTCCATAATTTAATTCAGAGCTACGTTGCACTTGGAATTGATTTTGATGTTGGTGTTGCTGCGGATAAAATGCTGCCGTCGTCGATGCCATGGAAACAGCAATGCAATTTGCTGGAGCGAGAGGCAATATAGCGACGGGCACAACCACGGGTTATACGGAGATCTCGTAGTTCATATCATAGATGCTGGATCGATCCGATGTACCTGTGGCATTGCTGACAGTCACTGCTGTTGCATTGCGATGTACCACAGCTGGTGCAGACGCATTTTGGTGTGTCAGGCTCGTGGGTACACTACTAGGTAAGCCTCCGTTGTTGCGTACCATGGTTACGGTGGCTGCTGCTGGCTGCTGTTCAAGTGTCTGCATTTCCATGGAGTCGGTCATCTCAAGAGCGCGCACAAAGCTCATTGGTCGGCTAGGCGTTTGTTTTCGTTTGTTCTGAGGCGAAGGCTGCGATTGCGATACACCAGCCGTGCTGGTCACACTGACACCGCCCAGCGGATTTGGCGGGAACACAGGTACGCCGCCACGTAGCTGGGATTGATAGCCAACAGAGCCAGCAGTGACATTGCTGGTAGCAGGGACATTGGCAATGCTGCCACTGCTGCCGATTACTGTACTTGCCCTAGTGTTACCGCCGCCATAGCGAAGTATATATGTTTGGGAGGCGGATGTCTGTGTCATGGACGTGGGGCTTGCAGGATTTGACCGATGATATGAGGTGGCTGCCGCTAATGCGGAAGTTGCTACGGAACCCTGTTGTTGTTGCTGCTGCTGTTGTTGATTAGCGTAGTCCTGCCGGCGCGAGTGAGTCATAATGAGTGGATGGGCGCCTCCGCCGGCTGTTATGTACTGGGAGTGTTGCATTACGCCTGTATTGCTACTGCTTGGCAAGGTGCCCGAACTACTGCCAATACTGACGGTAGGCAGACCGCCGCTAAATCCAGGTGAGGTGTCCTTCCACATGTATACGCCGCGTTGAGGACTACCAGCCAATTCTCGTATGTTGTCAACTGTGTTGTTAGTCCGCGCATAAGAGAGTTCTCCGCCACCAGTGCCCTGTCTCACAAGCTCACCCTCAGAGAGAAATCGACGTTGCGGGCTGGCACCATAAGCGGACTGCACATACGATTGTTGCTGCTGTTGCAATACTATAAACATGATGGGGCTTAGCTTTGAGGGTTAAACTAGGTAGGCAAATTGAACTCACCTTGTTCCTGCTGTTGGTGCTGTAGCATAACACGCTGCTGTTGCAGAAGAAGTTGCTGTTGAATAGTCGGAGCTTGTGGATGTTGTGGCGGCAGTCCGATGTTGTACTCATAGTAGGCATCTGCAGTTGTAGCCGCTTGCTGTTGCTGTTGAGCTGCCTGTGCATTAAGCCCTATAAAGTCGGGACGCCTTGGTTGTGTCGGAGTGCTCGGGTTGGATCTGCAAAGGAATAGTCGGGTATTTTAAGAAAATAATTAGACTCATAATGCAGAATGTGGCGTGGCAGTAAAAAAGTATATAAATCCTTAATCAGTATTAAAACAGCTAAGTATATTATATCATATTCGTGTGTTTGACTGCACATAAAATATGACCCATTAAATTTTGCAACCCTCATTCACGGCCCTTCGAAGTGTGACAAGACGCTATGTAAAAGGACAAAAATAAATTTGTTGTATTAAAATTTAATACAAAATTAAAAAAATATATTTCAGATTTTGAGGGTTCATATGTACAAATATACGAAAGGTGTTTGATAAAACTATGACCACTAAGCAACACCGAAAATGTCAGTAGTCTGCAAAGACAGCTGAACTGAGCGGACAGGCTACGTCGCATGCGCTCACGTTTTGCTTATGTGGAAGCAAAAAAGTGATATCAATTTCTTGTACCAAATGTACAATAATGTATGCAATACCTCTATGTATTGTATGCTTAGTGATAAAACGTTACATTTACATCTGTCTGAATTTTTGTATATAACGGTGATTATGGGTGTTTTGGGTTTGCAATCAAGGCGAGTGCCTAAAGGTATTCAGTAATTTGTATGCTCCGTATTTATAGATATATTGAATTCATTGAAGTAATTCAGAAATTTAAATGATGGTGTTTGCTCTTTTGGGCCCCAGGTCTAAGTGTTAACAATAATATGTATGCCTTCAGAGTATAGAATTTAATATATAGCTTACAGATATTAAAGTATGGGATATCCTAAGGTCTATGAGTCCCATAATGTTTATAAACCTAAACATATGGCTGGACGGTAAGAGAATTACGCCAAATGAAATAAACATAGACGGATAGACAGACATGTCTATATCGACTCGGCTGTTGGTGCTGATCTAGAATATATATATTTTTTATGGGGTCGGAAATGCCTCCTCCTGCTTTTTGTGTACCAACACTAATTGTTTAAAATTCTAAGGTTTTTTGAATGATTGCATTGAGTATTGACTCACAGGCATCATATCTTTTACAGCATAAAAATATCCGATTTTTTAGTCGTTTTTCGTCATCTGGGGTTCCACACTTTTAATAAATATAAAATTGTATACTTTTATATGGTTTTCGGCTAGTGTAATCTGTAAATACCAACTTTTATTGAATTCATTGTCATTAGTGGTGCTACCATTTGTGTATAGTCAATTAAAAAGCTGAGACTGTAGGTAAAGTTATTTAAAATATCTTAAGATTAATTGACATTATTTAGCAACATAGCAAACATATACTAGGGCTAGAAATTGTAAGCGATGTACTAGACAAAATCGACGATAGTGCGGGGAACGAACCAGATTGATCATTAAATGAAGAATGTTAACACTGTAAAGAATGCTACGGAT
Source organism: Drosophila macrospina (assembly GCA_035042075.1). Lineage (NCBI taxonomy): Eukaryota > Metazoa > Arthropoda > Insecta > Diptera > Drosophilidae > Drosophila > Drosophila macrospina. The sequence continues at coordinate 10,679 of JAWNLW010000550.1, forward strand.
AATAATGACTAAACTTGTACTGCATTGAGTAGCGTGTAGCTGAGGTAATTTACGATCGGCATTTCCTTCTGATTATTATTATAGTTCCTAGAGTTGTCATCATCTTCAATATCATCACCATCATTGCAACCAATGTCGATGTTGTAAATAATGTTATTGCAGTTATTGTTAACATAGTTGATGTTGCTGTTGTACCCATCTTCGGAAGGAAATCTGTTGTACTTGGACAACACATGCTGCATACGCTCGTTGCTTTCACCGCCGCTGTAAGCATGCTCGCCACCGACCTTGTTATTGTAAATATCGGCTAGAGCTAACATTGTCACTGCCATCCTGTGGCTCTAAATAGTTGGCTGCAGACAGCTGCATCATTGGAACAATGGCAGGATCTTCCCCACTTTTCATTTAAACCATTATTAAATGAAAAGTGGGAAAGATCCTGCCATTGTTCCAATGATGCAGATCGGACATCAACTACTCCATCAAGCGCATACCGCGGCAATTGTAGAGATAATAGGTCAGCCTCGAAGTATATTTCATTAAACTGGAAACGGCGAAGATTGTCGCAGTCGTGGGGGCGTAGCGGCAGATATTGGGATAACATTGTACACTATCCCCAACGACCTGACACGACCTACATCCGAGTGCGATAGCTGCCTGTTCTTAATCATACTGTTTACGTTAAAAATTGTAATATAGATTTTGCACCGTTGTTTAGCGAAAATTCATTTGTGCCAAACAGATAGAAATAAATATAAATTATGAAATGCGTCTATCGTCAAAATATATATTTCTACGAGAATTTCGTTCTTTCTTTGACTTTTTACTACATTGACAGAATTATTGCCCTTGACATTTGCATCTGTATATTTGAATGAATGAGTGGGCAGTTATCTAGAACTGAAACCAAATGACTGAGTATGAACAAAGCCTGCTGAGCGCATTAAGAGGATTAGTTATTCGCATCAATTTGACGTGATGTGAGGATTGCCTTGAATGTTAAACAAAATTAAAACGCACCAAAATCAAGAATTCACTCACCTCCAATCAATTGAAAGCTTTTAGACCAAGTTATTTTTTCTTTAGTTTTATGGTTGCACAACTTATATTGTGGTTGATTTTGTTTTCATGAGTCATTGCCTATGTTTAAGTGTGTTGCACGCTTTAGTATAGATAAGTGTGTTAATTTCCCTGTGCCTGAACATTTTTTGGACCTATTACAATTACAATTACACAGAGCTATGACCTTTCGTTCATATACATATACTTAATAAACATCAGATATCGTAATCGTACTTCTTATAGTGATTGCAATCATTAACTTTTAAAATAGTCTTTCATTCTCAATTTTAATTTTTTGAATTTCTCTGAAGGTTAATAATTTTATTTATTTTATTTACTTTTATTGCTTTATATAGTGGCAAGCTAAGCTTAGAAATTAGTACTTATTTCAGAATATAAGTATTGTTTACATCGAGAAAAAATTAAAGAATTCGAAAAATATGGATTAAAAAAGTGTGTGAGAGGTATGTAAAAAATATACACATATATGCAATGATACTTTAAAAATAAGTAAGAACGTTAAAGTCTAGTTCCAACTACAAGATTTTCTTTACTTAATTTAAGTATAAATAATAGTTGTATCTATGAATTTTAAACCACAATGGCACACACATTATTACAAGCATTAGGCGTTCGCGATGCTTAAAGTCTTAAAGCAGCTATAGCTACCACTGGATTTAACCGATCTTCAGGCGATAAAGCGGGGTAATTGAAATAATAATATGAAAATTATAATAATCTTGAAACTGTGGGTGGAGTTAGGTCCTGTTCTTCTTTATAAGGTAGGAAGATGAGTGGGAAAATTTTGAAAACAGTCTAATGTCCATCGAAATAGGCGTATATCCATCAATGTTAGAGTCTCTAGCTTTTAATGCAAATGCTACTTTGTTTTTATATAAACAAAGAAATTGTAAGATAAACAAAAAATATTAGCGGATAGAATCACATTTGTAACATTACTTATGAAATTTGATTTTTTACTGGGATGGAAGGGTAAATCCAAAACTAACTTGATCTGCGAGCACCCTGAAAAGATATTGTAACGAAATTTAATATTAGCTCTTATAATCTAAGATCTAGGTGTTATACGGACGAACAGAGGTATATGGATACTCATCAAGATTAAAAGGTGTGTTTCAATTTCATAAAAGACTTAAGATCTACACTTAAATTTTAGCAAAAATTTTAGAATTTAGCATTTAAAAGTAACGTTTAGAGAAAAATATAATCTAATATTAGCTGACTAGCTAGAAGGAACCGTTATTGAAGTGCAGAACGCCAGGATTCTAAAGAACTGTTACATGTTGTTTAAAAATCTTGATTTTTCTGCAATTTGCGTTTTACATAACAATAGAAGTCGAAAATTAGCTTTAAAGTATTTAGTGCAATATATGTTTACAATATATGACGACGAGTAAATATAATATTAGGCTGTATACTCCGATTAAAAAATACAAGTCAGGCAGCTACAGTCGAGGGAACGACTGTGGGAGACTCTGTACTAATCGGGGAAAGCAAATAAATTAAGTAATATATATTATGATTAACTTCAATAAATAATTTTTATATCATTTTGTCGCCGCTTGAATTCGCTTCCTATTAAGCAAATATAAAAGTAAATTTAATTGCCATATACTACGCATATAAAAACCGAATTGATCGGGACTCGAACTCGCGATCCCTTGATTGACATTATAACACTCTATGCCCTGGGCCACCGACGTACGACTTCGGCAGCCGACAAAGACAAAATATCACATTTCTTTTGCATAAGCAATGTTCAACTCATTATCGTTCGTTCTTGGAAGAGATCAGCAATAGTAAGCGCGAGAGCGAAGGAAACAAACAACCGTTACTTTTTGTGCGTTGCAGTGTATACATGTATAACTGTAACTGTACCACGTTGGCTGTATTTACTGAGATGCTTATGAAAACTATGCAGACAAATCAATTGGTGGTTAAAAACGCGTATTGTGCATCTGTATTGCTTTAATAAAATTATAAAAACATTAAAATTTTGTCTGGGACGCAAGCACGTCTCAAACCCCAGACCGTTCACCCGCAAATCATACGTCCAATAACTTGAGCCACCGTCTTACATATAGCTTGGTCGGCAACCTCAATACATATACAGCACGAGTTTTTGCATTTGTCATATATATAAAAACGAATTTCTAACGAAATTTGGTTATTGCTTCCACTTAAATTCTTAATATTTTCTGACAAATAAGGCACAACTAATAAAATATGTATAAATAAAATAAAAGTAATTAATTGATATTTAATAAAAAACTTAAATTTTTAACTGTCAGCAGCGGGATTCGAACTCGCGCCTTTGCGACTTGTCTTGTTGTTGTTCTAACTAAAGCAATTTTGGCCGCTGCAGCTGCCATGAACCTGCTGATCATTCATTCCTTAATATCTTCTGTTTATGATCCGATCGTGCTGAAATTTTCAGAGAACGTCCGCACAGGGACATCATCCAAACAAATCTGAATCTAAATCTAAAGTCGGTAGCTTTAGAAATACGTTTTTTTCGATTTGCGGGGGCGGAAGGAGGCGTGGCGAAAATCTAAAACAAACTTAATCTGCCTGCACACTATACACGTGTTGTCACCAAATTTGGTTACTCTAGCTATTATAGTCTCTGAGATCTAGGTGTTCGTACAGACGGACATGGCACGCCGTTTTAAACTCTCTGCTCTACGAGAATTATCTAAAAATGTTATTTGTTAATTTGTTAAATTGAAACGCAAACCAACAAGATTACCTTCCACCTTTTTTCTTTGGATTGAAAAAGGCAGCAGCGATTCTTCTGCTGCTGAACTATTTGCTAACTTTTTTCAGTCAACTCAGTTTATCCATATAATATATTAATTCTCTAAAATCTTCTTTCTCTTCTGTGCCAGACAACACTCCTAGAGAGCTGTATTTATGTAGATAAGTAGATGCTTAACCTTTTTAACCTATTGAATCTACTATCTTTCCTTTGGTTCTTTGGTTACTCTAGCTCTTATAGTCTCTGAGATCTAGGTGTTCATACGGTCGGACAGACAGACAGACAGACAGACGGACATGGCTATATCGTCTCGGCTGTTGATGCTGATCAAGCGTCTGCCACGCCTCCTTCTGTCTTTTACGCACATTTCGCTTTCGTCAAACTTAGTAGACTATGTACTTTTAGTACAGTCTCAAAAAAAAAAACACGAAAGTCGAGCGCATGCAACACGACCATGTACAGTTCTCTATAGAAAAGTATTTTCATAATTATTAGTACTACACTAAAAATATCCCAATTCCCAAAAACATACATATTACGATTAAGATACATTTTTAAAGCTTAGCAATCAGGTCCAGCAACTCATACAGTGCAATGCAGCTAATTTCATTAAACTTGTTTGCGCGCCAATGCTGAGTGCTACATCAATTTTGGGATCCCAATAAAACTGGACAGGATGCTTCTGGCCGAATGTTCAGTGCATTCACATAGAAAGCCAGTCAGTCGGCTAGAGTAGATCGCGATCGACTTTGGGAGACTCTGTACTAATCGGGGCAAGCAAAAAAAAATTAAGTATTATTTGGTATGATGGTATAGGTTGCAAAACGAATCGTTCGAGACTCGAACATTCTAACGCTTTGTGCCTTGCTCCACCGACGAATAACATCGACTGACCGACAAAGTCAAAATATTTGTATTTCCGTTTCATTGTCCATTTTGCAAATTTCTTTTGCTTAAGCAATGTTCACTCATCGTCCGTTCTTTGAAGAGAGCAGCAATAGTGAGCGAAGGAAACTACCGTTACTTTTTTTGCGTTGGTGTGTATGCATGTGTAACTGTATACGTGTCTGTTTTTACTGAGATGCTTGTGCACTATGCGGACACGTATAGAATAATACGGAACAATCAATGGTAGATTTGCTTATTGTTTTCTCTGAAATTCTTAATATTTTCTGACAAATGAGGCAAAAATAATAATATATGTTACATGTTTTTAATAAAATTGTGCATATTTATTTCACAGAGCTTTCTGCTTATGAGCATGCAAAGAAGACACATTTCCCTGTGCTATATGTATGTATGTGTGTACATGTGTATACACACATATTTATGGCTCGCGCACATGTTGGCATAGCAGTGGTTCAATGCAAAATGTTATATTCTATCTTTATAAATTTCTAATAACTTTTTTATTTCTTGACCGATCTTAATGAAACTTTCACATGTGTTTTAAAAGAGTTTTCTCTAAAAACCTCTTAAATCAGAAATACAGTTTGTAGTATACAGGTATCTGCCAAATTTTATGTCTCAATCTCTTTTAGTTGCTAAGATCGACGCGTTTATACAGACAGACGAAGGGGCGGACTGTCAGGCAGACGGACATGCCTGTTGATTAAGAATATACATATATACTTCATATGGTCTTGCACGTCTCCTTCTGTCTGTTACATACATTTTGCATAATATATCCCTCTGTAGCGTAACAAGGGTGACCACTGAGGATCGAACCACCAAAAGAATAAGAAGACTATGTACTTTTTAAACTCTGAACTAAAAGTTCATAGTCTACTAGGTACGACGAAAGCGAAATGTGCGTAACAGGCAGAAGGAGGCGTGGCAGACCCTATAAAGTATATATATTGTCCGTCTGTCCGTCTGTTTGAACACCTAGATCTCAGAGACTATAAGAGCTAGAGTAACCAAATTTGGTGACATCACGTGTATAATTTGCACGCAGATCAAGTTTGTTTTAGATTTTTGCCACGCCCCCTTCCGCCCCCGCAAATCGAAAAAAACGTATTACTGAAGCTACCGACTTTAGATTTAGATTCAGATTTGGCACATATGGAGGATGTCCCTGTGCGGACGTTTTTGCACGATCGGATCATAAACATAGAAGATATTAAGTAATGAATGATCACCAAATTCATGGCACCTCTGCGGCCAAAATTGCTTTAGTTAGAACAACAACAACAAGAAACGCCGCAAAAGAGCGAGCTCGAATCCCACTGCTCACAATTCCAAATTACATTTTTTAATAATTATAAATTAATTACTTTTATTTTATATATACATATATTATTAATTTTCCCTTATTTGTCAGAAAATGTTAAGAATTTAAGAGAAAGCAATAACCAAATTTCGTTAAAAATTTTGATATATATATATGACAAATGCAAAATCTCGTGCTGTATATGTATTGAGGTTGCCGACCGTGCAGTATGTAAGGCGGTGGCTCAAGTTATAGAACGTACGATTTGCGGGTGAGAGGTCTGGGGTTCGAAGCTTGGTGCATCCCAGACAAAATTTAATGTTTTTATAATTTTATAAAATCAATATGTAGGCACAAGACGCGTTTTTAACCACAAATTGATTTGTCAGCATAGTTTTCATAATAAGCATCTCAGTAAATACAGCCACGCGGTACAGTTACAGTTATACATGCATACACAGTAACGCGCAAAAAAAGTAACGGTTTGTTTCCTTCGCACTTGCGAGCTCACTCACTATTGCTGCTCTCTTCCAAGAACGAACGATATTGAGTTAAACATTGCTTAAGCTAATTTGGCATTTAAATTTACTTTTATATGTGCTTAATAGGAAGCGAATTCGAGCGGCGACAAAATGATATAAAAAGTATTTATTGAAGTTAATCATAATATATATTACTTAATTTTTTTGCTTTCCCCGATTAGTTCAGAGTTTCCCACAGTCGTCCCCCGACTGTAGCTGCCTGACTTGTTATTACAGGGCCTAATAACATCAGGTCTGAAAGATCAGTTCAGTTTGAATAAAGATAATTCTTTGCCATTACCTTGACGAATTTCCGTATGTTTCTATCAAAGACAGGATGTTTATCGATGAATACTTAAAAAAAAAAAAACAATCATCCCAATTATCAAATGCTGTGATACAGGGGCTAAGAATTAGTTTTAAAATAAACAAATATATCAAATCATTCAGAGATATATTAGGGTTCCGGATAATGATTTCACTAATATAAACCCACAAAATTTCATTAAAAAATTCTAACATTTCCGTAATCCCAGTCATCTTGCAATGGTGATAATCTCTCTGACCACAACTGTCGGGCAAGTCATTTTTGCTTTCCACTTTTCATTAATTAAATTTATTTATTTTAAACTCTTTATGCCCTATACAGAGATACATCATCCGTCCGTCCGTCTGTATGAAAAAGTCGATCATTTGAATTTTAAAATTATTTAAATATTGAAGCGCAAACAAGCCTTTTGAAAAAGCCGAGGCGTATTGCATGAGTTGCTTAACCAGATTGCTCCGTTTAAAATTTGCGTTTTTGATCGCAAAATCTTGCTGATATATACATGCAATTTCATTACAAAATGTTCTTTCATCATTCATTTCCGAATAACTTTCTTATTTCTGGACATATCTTTACGAAACTTTCACATTTGTTTCAAAATAGTATTATTTAAACACTTGTCTATCATTTCCTTGCAAATAGTTTTTTTTTTCGATTTGCGGGGGAATAGGGAGAGATATCCACAATTTTAAATAAACTTAATCTACGTATGGTATACAGTAACATAGTTTCTGTAGCTCTTATAGTTGCTGAGATCGACGAAAAAACGCTGAGCGGATCACTGTTCAGTTTGTCCTTGTAAATGGAAAAGGTCTAAGTCTTCGTCTAGACGGGAGGGAAATGATTTAAATTAAACTACAGTAACACAATTTCCACAATGCAAGAGAAATTTTGTCTGGCCACCTACAAGGCATGTATACATGTGTTTGACCATAAGTATGACAATGTATAAGAACAGATACAAATGCTAAATTGAAGTATTGCAAAAAGTAAGAAAATGCAGCGTAAACAGCAATAACAAACTAACGTAATTAATAACAACAATAAGCAAATCAATAAATGAATGACTAGCCGAAACATTCCATATGCCTCTTTGAAATATTTCACATACCTTCTCACAGGACTAGCCATAATAAGTGGCGTGGCCACGCCCAAGGGCTTAATGCGATGTTGCATGGTGGGCGTGGCCGTTGTGGTCCCACCGCGCTGGTTTTGTGCGACTTGTATACCCTGCTGAGCGTTGATAGCGCTACCGACAACGTAACCACTACCTTGATGATCGGGCGATAGCGCATCACTCGTGTAGACTCGTTGTGGATCCAAGCCTCTAAAAATTAGTATTAAATAATACGCATAATTTGATAGTCAGAAGTAGCTATTTACCTGGGTCGTGCATGCGGACTGTGGCGTGGATGATACAAGCGTAAGTGACGTGGTGACTCACCACCACCACTAGCTTGAGACAAATGGGACGCACCACCCGCGCCACTTGCTATGTTGCCGTTGTTCATATTTATACTATTCATTTTAATACCCGGCGCCGTATCACTTACTTGGGGAAGGTAGAAGTTACTGGAGTTGTGTCGCTGCAACGGTGGCGTCGGTTCGCAGTCTTGACTCTGTGAGGCTGGTGGCGGTTCCAGGTCTGTGTCGGAGCATTCACGCCCTGGCGACAGCTGTAGAATAAAAAGCGTACAAAAATTGTGAATTATTCATGAGTTGTAGACCTCAGTAAACGTGCTTAACCTTAGGCGTACACATACGAGTAGCTACGATTGGTCGATTTTGAATGTACTTGAAACCAGATGAAAACGAAAAGTGGTACAAATGTATTTAATGCGTATGTCAAATAATTAACAACGAATCTTAGTGAAAGGTATTTCTCCCAATTGCTGGGAGAAATCCGTGAACTGAACTCTCCTGACGAAGCTGTCTGTATTTACCTTAGAATAAATGGAGCATATCTTGTGTCTCATTGTGTCTAGTTGAGGTCTTGGTACACTACACTTAGACTGTTTCGGCATGTCGGGGACAGGCTTTAAACAGTAAACGTGATTCGCTAATTAAAAATCGGTATGGATATAAATAAAGTCAACTTGGGCTGGGATTTCAGCCCAAGCATCTGTATGGGTTGACCAGAGGATCTAGGAAGAAATAAAGTATTTGGGCCAGAAACCCGTATTGTCTCAAGCGGATAATTTGTCAACAAGGTTGAGGAACATCTGACGACTAGAGCAAGAACGAGTACACGCTCGTTGCATCCTAATACATACGACAGAAAGGAAACGCCCGAAGAGCTCAAAAGACTTGACTCGTAGGACAACTTATGGAGGCGCTAGTTTCCTAACCTATTAAATAATCTTCGAAGCCATTCGAAATGAGTTTTATAACTATACTGCGGATGGCTAAGCTCAAGATTAGCAAGAAATTAGGAAAACTGTTGAAAATATTTATAAAAAATATGCACGATTAAAAAATCAACCGGATCAGTCGAGAGTGCGAATATAATACCCTGTGCCAGTTTCATTGATTTGTTGATAACATTATACATATATTTCCGCTTACTGTAATTTTGCGGAAACAAAAAAGGGGAAAAAAGCTTTTGCAGTACAATATTATCGCATTGCTTCTCGCGGATATTCTAAGCTTAAGGCTAAGCTCAGCTTAAGGGTAGTAAATGTTGGAGCGGTTACACACTCTATTTCGGATCACAATTATATAACAAGTGCACGCAAAGCAAAGTGAAACTTGTAGCCGTTTTGCTCCGTCAAAGGTGGAAAGAACGCTTACTAAAATAAAAATCCTGACGGTCACTCGGGGCGCCAGCGACAGTATAGTACCGTGGATTAGTATTTATAACTGAAAGGGAGGTACGGCTACAATCGATCGCAATCGACTTTGGGAGACTCTGTACTTATCGGGAGAAGCAAAAAAATTAAGTAATATTTATAATTAACTTTAATAAATTAATTTTTGTATCATTTTGTCGGAGCTCGAATTCGCAAAACGAATTGATCGGGACTCGAACTCGCGATCACTTGACACTGGCACACTACAAAGTAAAATATTCCAAGTCGTATTTCATTGTCCGACTTGCAAGTTAGTTTTTGGAAGAGAGCAGTAATAGTGAGCGTGAATGCATTTATAACTGTATGAGTGTCTTTTTATAATGAGACGCTTACGCACTATCCAGACATGATAAGCAAATATTTACTAATTCAGAGCAACAAATGGTAAGCGCGTCTTGTTCTTTGGTATTGATTTATAGAATTATAAAAACATTAAGTTTTGTCGGTTTATTCGTAAAAAAAAACTTCGCGGCAAACTTCGAACCCCAGACCTCTCATCGAAAAATCGTATGTCCTACAAGCTAAGCCACTGCCTTATATTATCTCAAGTCGGCGCGGCAATCTCAATACGTAGACGGCACGAATTTTTGCACTTGACATTTATATATATTTAATTTCTAAGGAAATTTGGTTGTTTTCTCTTAAATTCCTAATATTTTTGGACAAATGAGGCAAAACTAATAATATATGTTTAAATAAAATAAAAATAATTAATTTATAATTATTGAAAAGCCAGCCGATGAGTCGGGACGCCAGCGACAGTACAGTAACGTAAGGCTACAGTTGATCTCAATCGACTTTGGGTACTCTGTACTACTATTTCAATTTATAAATTATAATTATTTTATAACAAATCAGGAAGCTACAGTCGGGGGGACGACTGTGGGAGACTCTGAACTAATCGAGGAAAGCAAAAAAAATTAAGTAATATATATAATGATTAACTTCAATAAATACTTTTTATATCATTTTGTCGCCGCTCGAATTCGCTTCTTATTAAGCAAATATAAAAGTAAATTAATTTAAATGCCATATACTACGCATATAAAAATTGAATTGATCGGGACACGAACTCGCGATCCCTTGATTGACATTCTAACGCCCTATGCCCTGGGCCACCGACGAACGACTTCGGCAGCCGACAAAGTCAAAATATCACACTTCGTATTTTCGTTTCATTGCACGCCTTTTGCAAGTTTCTTTGCTTAAGGAATGTTCAACTCAATATCGTTCGTTCTTGGAAGAGAGCAGCAATAGTGAGTGAGCGCACAAGAGCGAAGGAAACAAACAACCGTTACTTTTTTTGCGCGTTGCTGTGTATGCATGTATAACTGTAACTATACCGCGTGGCTGTATTTACTGAGATGCTTATGAAAACTATGCTGACAAATCAATTGGTGGTTAAAAACGCGTCTTGTGCATATATATTGCTTTTATAAAATTATAAAAACATTAAATTTTGTCTGGGATGCACCAAGCTTCGAACCCCAGACCTCTCACACGCAAATCGTACGTTCTATAACTTGAGCCACCGCCTTACATACTGCACGGTCGGCAACCTCAATACATATACAGCACGAGTTTTTGCATTTGTCATATATATATATAAATTTCTAACGAAATTTGGTTTTTGCTTTCTCTTAAATTCTTAACATTTTCTGACAAATAAGGGAAAATTAATAATATATGTATATATAAAATAAAAGTAATTAATTTATAATTATTAAAAAATGTAATTTGGAATTGTCAGCAGTGGGATTCGAGCTCGCTCCTTTGCGACGTTTCTAGTTGTTGTTGTTCTAACTAAAGCAATTTTGGCCGCAGAGGTGCCATGAATTTGGTGATCATTCATTCCTTAATATATTCTATGTTTATGATCCGATCGTGCAAAAACGTCCGCACAGGAACATCCTGATGTGCCAAATCTGAATCTAAATCTAAAGTCGGTAGCTTCAGTAATACGTTTTTTTCGATTTGCGGGGGCGGAAGGGGCGAGGCTAAAATCTAAAACAAACTTGATCTGCGTGCGTTACTCTAGCTCTTATAGTCTCTGAGATCTAGGTGTTCATACAGACGGACATGGCAATATCATCTCGGCTGTTGATGCTGATCAAGATTATATATACTTTATAGGGTATGCCACGCTTTTTTCTGCCTGTTACGCACGTTTCGCTTTCGTCAAACCTAATAGACTATGAACTTTTAGTTCAGAGTCTAATTATTAAAAAATAAAATTTGTAATTAACAGCAGCGAGGTTTGAACTCGCGTCCTCGCAGCGTGTCTTGTTGTTGTTGTTTTTCTAACTAAAGCAATTGTCTGCCGCTGCAGCTGCCACAAAGCTGGTGATCATTCATTCCTTAATATCTTCTATATTTATGTTCGTGATGTAATTTTCGACCGCAAAGGGGCATTCTCCACGTGTGACAAGTCTGAAGTCGGAGATGACTTCTTCTGCCTGTTAAAAATCAGTGGAGAATGTGCTGCATTACCTTATAGCACTAAGCATACCATACATATAGGGTTTATTTGGTACAAGAAATTTATATCACTTTTTTGTTCCACCATAGAAACCCACATATTCGGCAAGCAGCCGAACGACATAGTGGAGAGCCCCAGAGAGCAAAATGCTGAGCGGAGAGCGCGAAGATTACAGCATCAAGCAAAGCCGAAAAAGTCAGTAGTTTGGCATTTGGAATTGAACGCACGGGCTACGTCGCATACGCTCACGTCTTGTTTCTGTATTAATATGCAGGATATACACACTCATGTTCTCCGAATGCGTTGATCGTGAAGTGTGGCAACGTCTGTGCCAAAATGTGTGCAGTGCTTGCAAACAAGCAACGAAATCGGCGAATAGGCGTGCAATATTTTGGTGGTTCTATCTTCATAATTTATTTATAAGCTTTGTGCAAAAATGATGTAACAGAGAGAATGAGACGTTTCAGACACTGTAAAGTACATATATCCTTTATCAGTATGAACAGACAAGTCGAGTAAGCCATGACCTGTTATGTTTTTTTTTTTTTCTTCCATATGTCTGTCTGTTCGTTCGTCCGTTTGTATTAAAAGCAAGAGACACAAAATTTGACATGAAGGTTCCTGTATACCTTCTTCATGTAGAGTTTATTTTAAATTATAAAATAAAAGGTGACAAATTTTAAAAATTTCGCAGTTGACCGTATGTGTGGAAGATATGCATATGTTCATGTGTATAAAATATATTCAAAAGTATATATAGACCACCAATTTCATCCTTTTTTTAACAATTAAGTATGAGTGTGTATCTACCGCATACATACAAGCAAAACATGAGAGCAAGCGATATGCGCCTTCCACTCTGTTCGGCTGTCTGAAACAGACTATGGGCATTTTCGGCGTTGTTTGCTGCTGTTCGCTTTGCGCTCTCCGTTCAGTATTTTGCGCTCTCCGCTCAGCATTTTGCTCTCTGGGGTTCTCCGCTATGCCGTTCGGCTGCTTGCCGAACATGTGGGGTTCCATGGTGAAGCAAAAAATTGATATCAATTTCTAGTACCAAATGAAACCTCTATGTATTGTATGCTTAGTGGTAATATACTGCCGCGTGCGCTCGACTTATCAGCTAATTTGATATTTTTTCTTAATTTTTAATTAAATCTCAACAATGAGCATTTTTCGACCTCTATTCAGTAGGTACACGGGGTTGGGAGTTCTGGCTCTGAACACTAGTACCCATAAAGTCTTGTGTCAACCCTAACATGAACCTCACTGCTTGCAAAGGGACCCATGGGGACAAGGAGAACAACTGTACACATGAGAGATAGCGGCTTAAAATTTGGACCCAACTGCATGAATACCCCAAACCAACCAACAAAGAATGTGAAATACCCAGAGTATTTCGTAGAAGTGCTCTGATAGCAAATTCAGCAGTTGCAACTCAAAGCGGTGAACAAAATGACAAGCAAGCGGGCAGGTCGGAGACACCCAAGACCGTAAATAATGATGGAGTCGAACCATCACTCGGCACGGCGACGCTGGAAAGGTGTGCTCCATCCTTAGAGATTCAGACGCCTGAGTCACGCCAGACCGTTCCTCAGGACCATAGTTCCCCAAGACAGGAACTAATATTCAAGATGAGAGCCTTGGAGGAAGAATCTCTGTTGCAATGCAAAGAGGTGCTACAAAAAATGAAGCAGACTATGCGCAAGCAGAGAAATATAAGTGTAGACGTCAAGGACGACACGTCGGAGCTAAGCGAACTGCTGGACATTATTGCAAGCTACAGAAAAAGATGAAAGAACGCCGAAAAGGATGGAACAGAGAATCTCCGAAAAAAAAGCAGAAAAACGCCATACTGACCTCGGTGTTGCAAAAAAGAATTGCCACAAGTCCGCACCGCAGGAATCGAATAAGAAGCCGAGGAACACATCCCTGGAAACACTTACAAACGGTAATACGAAAAAAAAATTGCGAAAACAAGAGAACCAGATAGGATCGTAAAATATAGCCAAAAAAAGAGTGCCTGAGAATGCTGATAAGACGAATAAGGTCCAGATGCCGTGCTTATGAAACCTGCTAAAGGCATCAACTACGACCAAGTACTAGGCGAACAGGCAGGAAGGTTAAACCGAAGGATGATGAAAGAGCTATCCGCTCAATCAGAGTTGCATCAAACGCCCAAGATGCTGCTTATATGCACATGAGAAATTAATGGAGCTCGACCACTTCCCTGGATCAAATAACTGCGTAGCCATGGGCAGGAAAATTAAGACATCTTACAAGCAAATTTACATAGAATCAGGACAGTGGACGCCCTACTGTCTCAAATAGTTGTGGAGCGGCAGGCCGACCTAGTGGTGCACGATTCGGCGGAGCTGTTCAGTAGGGACGAGCTGTCGAAAGCAGCTAAAAGCATGAAACATGGACAGGCGCCAGGCCCCGATAACATCCCGGAAGAAGTGCTAGCTGTTATTGCAAAACGCCGACCCAAAATTCAGCTAGACATGTGGAACCTTCCCCGACACTTAGAAAGTACAGCGGCTAGTTCCGATAAGCAATGGGAAAGGTGATCCCGAAACTCCCTCGGCCTATCGACCATTGTGCTTTCTGAATACAGCTGGATCAGCTCAGCGGAAGTTACTAATGGAAGTAACTAACTCCATTCTTCTGTGTCTGTGAGGTTTGGGCAGACTGTATCTGGATCAGCAGCAAAGAAAACACATGAGCTTCGCCAAATAGGAAGAGCGACAAGGCAGACAGCTGTCATCTGCAGGCACGAATCCCTCAACATATGGCATGATAGGTGGTCGAACGACAGCAAAGTAAGGTGGACAGCAAGAATCCTACCCGATCTCAAAGTCTAGATTCAAAGAAAACACGGGGATGCTACAAATGATGACAGGACATGGGTATTTCAGTTCATTTCTACACTCCATAGTTAAAGCCACAGAGGCTAGTTGCGTATATTGGGATGCCGATAGGAACAACGCTGAGCACTCAGTATTCCACTGTAACCGATTTGTCCAACAACGACAGCGACTGCAACAATTGGTAGGTCACATCTCACCGGATCACGTAATCTTCAGAATGACCAGCAGCTAAGATAATTGGCGACATGTCGCAAGCTTTACGGGCGATATCCTTCGCCTTAAGAAAAAGAACTTGGCTGTGAGAGATGAGAGCGCTTAGAGCATACTAGGCCCCACTTCGAAGCAATACGAAAGCTTTCCCAAAGTGGAGATAGACCTGATGAGGGGAGATTTTTAGTGGGCGCGAGACCCACATACCACATTGTAATGGTAGTGTGAGATGCAGAAGGCATCCTTTTTAACTTTAAATGCATTAACTAATCGGGTCAATTAATCGCCTAATTTTTATACTCTGTGCCCATTAAAAAACTAATAAAGAATACATATTATTGATCATTATCAACGAGTCGGCTGTTGATACTTGGTTAAATTTTGTATTAATTTTCATTTTATATAAATAACAATTTTTGGCTTAAAAAATCACACAAATTGCAAATACATATAACGTCCAAATGTCGCGAATTGATTGGGAGAGAGACAAAGAAATTGAGAATGTTTTAGATATTTAAATTTTCTTAAATAAAATACCAATTGATTAAATATCCAATTAATTCCACCCTGACCTATTAAAAGATCCGCAAATTATTGTTTGAAAAAGTAACCCCTTAACTGTTGCAATGGTTGCCTCGTTGTCTTCCCTGTAAATCCAGTTAATTAATCATCAAATACTAATTCGAGCAGCGATATATTTACATATATTTATATATATATATATTTATTACGGAGATGGCACTGTCGCGTGCTTTCGACTGATCCGTTTTTATTCCTGAGTAATTAATAAAGTCTATAGGTCAGAGCTAAGAATCCTGTAAGTACATTTTATGAAGTTCAGTTAAGTCGCTGAGCAGTCAGATTAAGGCGGAAAAAGAGGGGAAAAAGTTAAAGAGTGGTGTAGAGACCTGTGAAAGATATATTGATTTAAGTATTTAATTTGTGTGGAAAACTCCAAAATATAAAATTTTGTGTAAAAAATATAAAATTTAAACTTTGTTTACCTTTTTTGGTGCTTGCAGAAAGTGTAGTTTTGTTTTGACCAATTTTTTATCATATATTTCCAATCTTCTGACTATATTTTTAATAGATTTTCAACAGTCTGCGAGTGAATATACCTGCCCTATCAACTTAAAAATTCAAAACCGTAACTAGCATGCAACTTAAAAAAAATTAATAAACGGCTGTATTAACGCAGCTACACAGATGATACCATATAAGCCTGTACCAAAACCGCTCAACTAAGAAAATAAAACAGATGGATGATATTTAATAATTTTATTCGAGAAAGAAAGAAAAAATCCAGTTTGACTGACAGCACCTAACAAAACAACATATCCAACGGAAATCATATAATAACAAAATCTAAAAAAAAGGAAGATAAGGTAATTACCTCATCACCAAAACTCACGAAAAAAACACTTTTAGCGTAAATAATCATTAATGGTCATGTGAGCATATCTTGTCGGACTTCCTTTTTTTTCTTAAAGAGTTGATGCTTCAACCTGTATAGCTTGCAGCTTGTTTGTTCATACATGTATATGTTTTAATGTATTTATATATAAATAAATATTTGTTTAAATACGTGTTAGGGTATTTATTTATTTTGTAGTTGTGGATCGTATTCACGTTAAAGTATTTGTGTAAGTACATAAATGTCAATGTCTCAAAATTAAACATATGTGTCCATATTTTATGCCAACAGGACTGCACCACTGCAATTAAATTTTTGTTTATATGTTTGGTAACAAAACCCTCTTAAACTAGCATTGTCAAATATGAAAGGCAAAGCAAAAAAAGGGGAAATATTAAATTGAATTAAAAATGCAGCAATAGCTCATTCCCATTAAATTAGAAGGTTTTGGATGTGGAGGACTTCATTACCATTGCCAAGTTTTAAAAAACATAAGAATTTGCCTTAAATATGCATTTTTATGTGTAGTCAATGTTATTTTACATGCATATACAAATACCAAGAACTTTTTTAGTCGACATGTGATTTACTGGCTTTATAGTATTGTTGGCGAAGCAAAAGCATTGACCAAAAAGCAAAACCCTTTGTGCAGCTAATAAGTCAAATATATTAACATAATACAATTAGTTACAATATAATATTACGTTTTGAAATAATTAACAATTTAATAGCGAAGAAAAAGGTTAACATTTATTAACAAACTGTAACAAATACAAGCCATTAAATAAATCAACCCATATTTACAGCTTATTAGAACTAACAAAAACTAAACCAAATTGAACCATTTTAATCAGTCAGAATTAAATATGTGGATATATGTAGAAAGTGGGGATGTTTACTGTAGTCGCCACTTAACTAAATTTCCTTATACAGATACAGATGCAGATAGTGATAAATACACAATTGGATAAAGATACATTTTTATAAACATACGATTAAAATCGTATTGCATAACAATGTTTCGTTTTGGTTTGCAAATATTACCCACCTTACTATAAAGCGTTGTGCTGCCCGACCGTTGATTATAACCATTGACATCGGCCATATAAGTCTTTACCTGAATTCCACGTTTCTCCCGACTCGTATCATAGTAGGAGCGGGGTGAATATTGTACCGAAGTGCCACGCATGCCACTACCGACGCCGCCGGCTGTGCTGCCATTGCCATCAGTTCTACTACTAGAGTTGGTCTGCTGATTGGTTCGATCGTTGCATATAGTGCTAATTGCTTGATTTTGTGACTGTGTCCGTCGTGATGCGTACTTCTTCGGTTTCAGCAGGCTGAAATACGAGTCTGATTGAAATCATAATAAATATAAATCAGATTTGTTTATTACCTGGGATACTGTGGCCCAAACTGTGTATAGCAACAGTTGTGCCAACAGCCGCGAGAGAACGGATTGTAGCCGCCTTTGAATTTGCCAGTCACCTGTTCGTTAGTGGTGCGACCCCTTGATACTAGCACCATGTGGAATCCCGTAAGACCAAATATCGGTATCGCCAGCACTGTAACCAGACCCATTAGAATCATACTATCAACCAACAAGAGAGTTAAAAGTTAAGGTAAACCAATTTTCTATAAGATAAACGAAAAAAAAATATAACGCGGATTTGCAAAATTCCTACTGGATTGAGAGATGGTTATAAGAAACTTTTTTGTATAGAATCAGTTTTCAAACTTATTTTGCATTTCCCGTGCAGAAGGCTCAGATGCAACTCTGGCTCCGATAGCTATAATCTGTTTGTTGTGTTTGACAGCTGATTAACAATTGTTTATCGCGATGCAATGCGATCAGCAAAACCACCTCGACAGGTGGGTAACCACATTTAATGCAGATTTGAAATAGAAAGGGCTGAATTACGAAGGGGTACGCACGTACTTAGTCTACACATTTAGCTTCCTCCAACTATTTTTTGTTTCCAAGCCTGGAAAAATGGCAAGATGGTACAATATAATGAGTGATTTGCAATAAGTTTTTTCGACTGGTTTTGTTACTGTTTTTGTCATTTAAAAATAATATTTTTTAAGTTACCAATATCGTTTTGCAATATCAGTCCAATCGCCAAATGTTTATCCAAACAAAAACCTAATAATTTTGTGGAATCAGCAGCAGAAAGGTTTTTAAGAAAATGTTGTATATTTTATTATATTGTTTATCAAATTTCGACCCAGCCAATGGCTCAAACTAATATTGCACATACTACTTCAAATCCAGCTTCAACGTAGCAATAATTAATGAGCTCAACGGTGTAAGCACTTTTCAAGCAAATGTTTGCTTGGTAATTGAAGTGCTAAATTCCTAACATTACCTGTAACTTTGAAATACTCCAACAGATAGATGTTTTTTTGTAATAAACGATTCATTTCCGGGCCGAGCTTAAAAAGAATGTGGATGTGGGAGGAAATGAATTTGTTCTTAACATATTATCGCTATTACGTTATAATAGCTTTTTATCTGGCTCGTTAAACAACATTTTCGATGAGTACGCAATACTGATGGTGAAACTGTAAGTTGACATTAGGCAATGCGTCATTCGCCCGAAATATATATGTTAACAAACATTGTATAGTGAAAAAGTAAACGTGAAAAGAGAAAAATATGGATAATAATGAATTAAGAGAGGAATGAAAAAAATTGTTAATGACTTGCCAGGCAATTATTGTCCACTCAGACGGGTTGGAACCATTAGAACATGTTCCAATATTTTGCCATACACAAAGTTTCAAAATCTCCATGCAATTTTTGGGCCTTACATCACAACAGCTTATAATGTGGATGTTTCTTTTGGTTTGTAAGCATTCATCGTATCATGTGTTTACTATACTGATTAGATAGGGACATCGAATCTAATAAGTCATATACAGGCTTCGCTGATTCACTGAAATATTTCGAGACTATTCAATTGATTACCATGTAAAGGATACCAACTGAAAATGGCCGACACCGATTAAATTGCCTTATAGGGGCTTTCTATTACGATGTACATTAGGCTTATTCGCTCACATCCGGATATGTTTAATTTTTGCATTTCCACGTCAAATTGTCATCCGCTCGAAATAAATCAGCTGTGCTGTTTGTAAACATTGCTAAGTTCAAAGTTAAACGTGAAATGCCAAAACCGCCATATGCCTGGGCATTTTTAGGTATAGAGCAGTAAAACCGTTATCCGTAGCCGTAATATAACTATTAATAATGTACTATATTTGTTTATTTTAAAAATAATTCTTGGCGCCTACATTACAACAGATAATAATACGGAGGGCTGTTTTAATTTTTGTAATTAGTTAAAAAATAAATGGCCTTTGTTCACTATTGCTGCTCACTTCCAAGAAAAAACGATAATGTGTAAAAATTGTTTAAGCAAAAGAAGCTTGCAATAAAAGCGATATACAAAGTGTTTTATTTTGTAGACGCAGATCATAGAGCGTTAGAATGTCGATTAAGGGATCGCGAGTTCGAGCATTATACCAGTATATTGTATTAATATTTACTTTTATATTTTCCTAATCGGAAGTGAATTCGAGTGGCGACAAAATGAGATAAAAATTAATTTATTAAAGTTAATTATAAATATTTCTTAATTTTTTTGCTTTTCTAGATTAGTAAAGAGTCTCTCAAAGTCGATCGCGATCGACTGTGGCCTTACGGGATTTGTTAGGTTATTTTAGTTAATATTTAGATAATTTGAGGATTATGGCAATTGCATACTTACTTAATTGAGCCACAGTACTATAATTCATTTACTTTACCAAATATATTTTTATAAGTTTAAAGGCTCTTGTGTAAAAAGGATACGCGACAATGGGGGCCGTTTGTTTGAGGCTGGGCATAATTTTAAGCACGTAAAACAGGCACAGAGAGAATATGCTCAGCATATGGATGGAGAGTGACACGAGGAAGAAGAAGAAAAACCTGTAATTGCGTCTACCAATGCAATTGTTCACCCAGGGACAGTGATGATCGAATGTCTGCAAAGGAAGAGCAAAAGCACTGAGAGTGTGAAATACAAAAATGTTAAATTAGTTACTTACCTCTATGCAATGATTGCAAACGGAGCAGTGAGAGCAGCGGGGTGGGCGATAAAACTTGCAGGTGACGCACCATTTCATTTTAACGCTGATACCATTTATCTCCGCATTTTTGTAGAGGGGTGCACGGAATTCTTCTTCGCAGTCTTCGTCGGGCGAGGCTAAAATGCAGTCAACTTAAGGCCGTGCAGGAGGCGCCGCGTAAAGTTTTGCACGCTACATACCTTTAGGTATTATGCCCGGGTCCATAAACGTCGCCAGCGTAAAATTAGCCAAAACAAAGAAAGTAATAACGCCCTGATATGCTAATACCCACGGATGAGCCTTCAAATAGTACTGACAGCTGCAAACAACGATACAAAGAACATCATTAAGGAATGAAGCTAAATTCAAAATAATTTTGACATTTTGAAGACATTATGCGCTATGGTCAATAAGCAATGACATACTTAATCTGACCGAATGCCACATATTCCAATTCCCATAATCTACAATCACTTTTAAAATCACTAAACTGCAACTGTTAGAGATTTCCTTATCGTAGAATATTGCCTCGTTTCACATTTGATCATATCACGAATTGATATAAAAAGAAGTATCGATTACAGTTTCCTTACATGGTTATATTTTAAGTTTCCCCTTGGTATCGGTATCATTTTTGAAAATATTACGTAAAGACACAATGAAAACTGCATGATTTTACGAATATCATTGTACCGTTTAAAAATAAGCAAGCAGTCTTATATCAGTCTTATAAAACAAAATTTTAAAATTTGGCTCGACGAGCAAAATTTGCAATTTTTACGTCAAGAGAGAAAGTAAAATAAAATTTTTCCTCATATACCTTATATAAAGATATGTTGAGTTTGATACAATTGATTTGTGTGAGGTTTTTGAGCCTGCTTAATTCAATTGAATTAACAATTAAATAAATATTTATCAAAATACAAAATTGTAAATAATGTTTGCATTCAACTCCTAGCACATCCACTTGCCCAGGAGTCTGCGAAGTGAGCTCTTTGTTTTGGGCTATGCTCTCAGCAACATTCTTTGTGACTATACCCACTCTTTTCACTACAATGATTGAATTTGATTGGAAATTGAACAGGATCACCTAAAGTAAGTATTTTGATTATAGTAGAAGTAATTACCTAACAGGTGTTTAAAGAATACTCTTTTGAAACACTCTGGATGGAAACACTACGGATCCTGATGAAAATATCTTCTACGAAAATTGCTTCTACATAATATTCTTCAAGTACCTGTTATATTAGAAATGTCTCGAGAGCGTATAAAGGACTCTTTATGTAAAATTTGGTGTCTCCAGCTCTTATGGTTGCTGAGATCGACGCATTCATACAATCATGGCTCAATCGACTCGGCTATTGATACTGATCAAGAATATATGTAATTACTTTATAGGGTCGGAGGTGGATCCTCCTTCTACCTATAAAATATATTTTAACAAAGTTAATATAGCCTTTATTGCCCATTTTTCATGAGCACAGGGTATACAAATATGTAAAAACGTGCCTACATTTTGGAGTAAAAAGGTATATTGCGATATATATGCGCACGAGTCAAGCAATGAGCATATGAGCCCTAACCACAATTACTTTAATCTTTTTACTTTTCATTAACTTTAAATTATGATAATGTGAAAGATAATTTACGTGAAACTTGATGTCAAAATGTGAACACGTTTCATATAAACAACAATATTTCAAAATCTATTTAGACTAAAACACTTTATTATCTATAGGATTGATGTGCGGACTCTAGGTGGGCGTGTCAATCACTTTGCTGCAAGTATAAAGCAGCCAGGATCATTATCCTGGTACAGCTTATATTTGAGTTTATTGCTGTTTTGGGGATCAATGAAGCCAAAATTGCGCGCACTTCTTGACAATTCATTTGATAAAATGTCTAAATAAAACTCTTTTGACATTATATCATTAAAAATGTGCAGTTCTCCAACGCCTTTGGATGAAATACATCCCCACACGATTACTGAAAGCTTGCCAAACGTAACAGTACGCACAATGTTTTTGGCCTGGAAGGCTGTTTTTGGCTCTCGCCAAATTTTGCTGGGTCTATTATCATAGTATATCATGATCTTGATCTCATCACAAAAAATTACATCATTCCAGTACTCCGGAGAACTGCTAAAATTAAAAAATGCGAATCTCATTTAAAAATAATATTTTTTAAGTTACCAATATCGTTTTGCAATATCAGTCCAATCGCCAAATGTTTATCCAAACAAAAACCTAATAATTTTGTGGAATCAGCAGCAGAAAGGTTTTTAAGAAAATGTTGTATATTTTATTATATTGTTTATCAAATTTCGACCCAGCCAATGGCTCAAACTAATATTGCACATACTACTTCAAATCCAGCTTCAACGTAGCAATAATTAATGAGCTCAACGGTGTAAGCACTTTTCAAGCAAATGTTTGCTTGGTAATTGAAGTGCTAAATTCCTAACATTACCTGTAACTTTGAAATACTCCAACAGATAGATGTTTTTTTGTAATAAACGATTCATTTCCGGGCCGAGCTTAAAAAGAATGTGGATGTGGGAGGAAATGAATTTGTTCTTAACATATTATCGCTATTACGTTATAATAGCTTTTTATCTGGCTCGTTAAACAACATTTTCGATGAGTACGCAATACTGATGGTGAAACTGTAAGTTGACATTAGGCAATGCGTCATTCGCCCGAAATATATATGTTAACAAACATTGTATAGTGAAAAAGTAAACGTGAAAAGAGAAAAATATGGATAATAATGAATTAAGAGAGGAATGAAAAAAATTGTTAATGACTTGCCAGGCAATTATTGTCCACTCAGACGGGTTGGAACCATTAGAACATGTTCCAATATTTTGCCATACACAAAGTTTCAAAATCTCCATGCAATTTTTGGACCTTACATCACAACAGCTTATAATGTGGATGTTTCTTTTGGTTTGTAAGCATTCATCGTATCATGTGTTTACTATACTGATTAGATAGGGACATCGAATCTAATAAGTCATATACAGGCTTCGCTGATTCACTGAAATATTTCGAGACTATTCAATTGATTACCATGTAAAGGATACCAACTGAAAATGGCCGACACCGATTAAATTGCCTTATAGGGGCTTTCTATTACGGTGTACATTAGGCTTATTCGCTCACATCCGGATATGTTTAATTTTTGCATTTCCACGTCAAATTGTCATCCGCTCGAAATAAATCAGCTGTGCTGTTTGTAAACATTGCTAAGTTCAAAGTTAAACGTGAAATGCCAAAACCGCCATATGCCTGGGCATTTTTAGGTATAGAGCAGTAAAACCGTTATCCGTAGCCGTAATATAACTATTAATAATGTACTATATTTGTTTATTTTAAAAATAATTCTTGGCGCCTACATTACAACAGATAATAATACGGAGGGCTGTTTTAATTTTTGTAATTAGTTAAAAAATAAATGGCCTTTGTTCACTATTGCTGCTCACTTCCAAGAAAAAACGATAATGTGTAAAAATTGTTTAAGCAAAAGAAGCTTGCAATAAAAGCGATATACAAAGTGTTTTATTTTGTAGACGCAGATCATAGAGCGTTAGAATGTCGATTAAGGGATCGCGAGTTCGAGCATTATACCAGTATATTGTATTAATATTTACTTTTATATTTTCCTAATCGGAAGTGAATTCGAGTGGCGACAAAATGAGATAAAAATTAATTTATTAAAGTTAATTATAAATATTTCTTAATTTTTTTGCTTTTCTAGATTAGTAAAGAGTCTCTCAGAGTCTCGAGAGCGTATAAAGGACTCTTTATGTAAAATTTGGTGTCTCCAGCTCTTATGGTTGCTGAGATCGACGCATTCATACAATCATGGCTCAATCGACTCGGCTATTGATACTGATCAAGAATATATGTAATTACTTTATAGGGTCGGAGGTGGATCCTCCTTCTACCTATAAAATATATTTTAACAAAGTTAATATAGCCTTTATTGCCCATTTTTCATGAGCACAGGGTATACAAATATGTAAAAACGTGCCTACATTTTGGAGTAAAAAGGTATATTGCGATATATATGCGCACGAGTCAAGCAATGAGCATATGAGCCCTAACCACAATTACTTTAATCTTTTTACTTTTCATTAACTTTAAATTATGATAATGTGAAAGATAATTTACGTGAAACTTGATGTCAAAATGTGAACACGTTTCATATAAACAACAATATTTCAAAATCTATTTAGACTAAAACACTTTATTATCTATAGGATTGATGTGCGGACTCTAGGTGGGCGTGTCAATCACTTTGCTGCAAGTATAAAGCAGCCAGGATCATTATCCTGGTACAGCTTATATTTGAGTTTATTGCTGTTTTGGGGATCAATGAAGCCAAAATTGCGCGCACTTCTTGACAATTCATTTGATAAAATGTCTAAATAAAACTCTTTTGACATTATATCATTAAAAATGTGCAGTTCTCCAACGCCTTTGGATGAAATACATCCCCACACGATTACTGAAAGCTTGCCAAACGTAACAGTACGCACAATGTTTTTGGCCTGGAAGGCTGTTTTTGGCTCTCGCCAAATGTTGCTGGGTCTATTATCATAGTATATCATGATCTTGATCTCATCACAAAAAATTACATCATTCCAGTACTCCGGAGAACTGCTAAAATTAAAAAATGCGAATCTCAAGCGCTTTTCAATGTTAACAGAAAACAGCAACGGCTTCTTCCTTGCAACATATGATGAGAACTTGTGGTGCTTGAGTAGTTTCATCACAGTCTCAGAGCATACGGACTTCTTCCAGTCTGTTTTAATATCATTTGTTAACTCTCTGAGGCTTGTTTACGGTTTTTCTTCAATTGTTTTCAAAATTTTTCTGCCTTCAGGACTGTATAAGTTAAGTCTCTTTTCTTTTTCAGCGCGGTTAATAAAATTGTAAACTGTTCTTAGTTTAATATGATATCTTTCAGCAAACCCTTTTGCTGTTTTTCCTTTGTTAAAATGAAAGTAAACTAATTTAATCAAAATATCCCCAGTGCATTTTCCAGGCATTGTAAAAATCTTTAATTTAGCAGTAACGTACACTTAACCAAAGCAAATTTTGAAACAAATGAGTGCAAAGAAGACTAGAAAAAAACACGCAATCGGTTTTCTTCGAATTCGCTGTCCCGTTAGTTTTCCTTTGGTCTTCTTTCAACCAGTGTTTGTATTTTGCGAAGAATTTATTGACTGCGTCAATTATGCTGTTGTTTTGTTTTCTGCACTTCTTTCGCGTTTTAGTTGAAATTGTATCATTTACTTGTATTATATTTATAGCCTATACATATCTTAACAGTAATTGTTTAAACAAATTTTCCCAAATAATGCCATTATTTATATTTCTCATGTTAAAGTTCAAAGTGTGTGACTAAATTTATTTTGCAAAGAATTAGTTGACATACTGTATATACATACAGTGGTTCAGAGCTTATTTCGACCAGCACCTTAAAAAAAGTTTGTTGGGCTACAAAATCTAAACTATGGGTGGTATCTAAAAAATTTAAGCGCAGGCTGTTAGTATGATGTTTAAACTAATACAAAATTATTTTATTTATTTTTTAATTATTTTTTCAATATTTAATAATGCTTAAAAACTAAAAAATGAGACCAAGACTGTTCCATAGCTTATTTCGACCGCTTATGAAAAAACATTATCAAAGCTACAGTATGTCAACTAATTCTTTGCAAAATAAAAAAGGTGACACAGTTTCAACTTTAACATAATAATTTATTAGGAAGGCCTTTTGTTTTCATGTTCAATCTTTCACAATTTAGTTCATATATATATTCTTAAGCAAAATAATAAGCAAAATTAATAAAAATTAAAACAGAAACATAAAAAATTCATGGAAACATAAAAAAACAGCAAAAATTAGCTGTCTATTAATTCTTTGCAAAATGCAAACACTAGTTGCAAACAATGCTATATCTCTTAAACAATAAGCTATAATTGGCTAATAATTTGTATGCCCGTCATTAACATCCATAACTACCCTAAGTCGCCGTGACATCGACGATATAAGTCCATTTAAGTCGTAATATTCCGGTATTTGAAGCCACTCTTCATTTATGCACTTAATCAAGTCGCCTTTTGTCGAAGCGCTCCTTTTGGGCACTTTTTTCCTAAGCAATGCCCACAAATTTTCTATAGGATTGATGTGCGGACTCTGGGCGGGCGTGTCAATCACTTTGCTGCAATTATAAAGCAGCCAGGTGCTGAACAGCAGCGATTTGTGTTTCGGATCATTATCCTGGTACAGCTTATATTTGAGTTTGTTGCTGTTTTGGGGATCAATAAAGCCAAAATTGCGCGCACTTCTTGACAATTCATTTGATAAAATGTCTAAATAAAACTCTTTTGACATTATATCATTAAAAATGTGAGGTTCTCCAACGCCTTTGGATGAAATACATCCCCACACGATTACTGAAAGCTTGCCAAACTTAACAGTACGCACAATGTTTTTGGCCTGGAAGGCTGTTTTTGGCTCTTGCCAAATTTTGCTGGGTCTATTATCATAGTATATCATGATCTTGATCTCATCACAAAAAATTACATCATTCCAGTACTCCGGAGAACTGCTAAAATTAAAAAATGCGAATCTCAAGCGCTTTTCAATGTTAACAGCAGACAGCAAAGGCTTCTTTCTTGCTACATATGATGAGTACTTGAGGTGCTTGGGTAGTTTCCTCACAGTCTCATGGCATACGGACTTCTTCCAGTCTGTTTTTATATCACTTGTTAACTCTCTGAGGCTTGTTTACGGTTTTTCTTCAATTGTTTTCAAAATTTTTGAGCAATCCCGCCCAGAGAGCTTTGGTGGTCTGCCTTCAGAACTGTATAAGTCCAGTCTCTCTTCTTATTCAGCGCGGTTAATAATATTGTAAACTGTTCTTAGTTTAATATGATATCTTTCAGCAAACCCTTTTGCTGTTTTTCCTTTGTAAAAATGAAAGTAAACTAATTTAATCAAAATATCCCCAGTGCATTTTCCAGGCATTGTAAAAATCTTTAATTTAGCAGTAACGTACACTAAACCAAAGCAAATTTTGAAACAAATGAGTGCAAGGAAGACTAGAAAAAAACACGCGATCGGTTTTCTTAGAATTCGCTATTCCGTTAGTTTTCCGTTGGTCTTCTTTCAACCAGTGTTTGTATTTTGCAAAGAATTAATTGACAGCGTCAATTATGCTGTTGTTTTGTTTTCTGCACTTTTTTCGTGCTTTTCTTGGAATTTTATCATTTACTTTTATTATGCTTATTGCTTATACATATCTTAACAGTAATTGTTAAAAAAAAATGTTCCCAAATATTGCCATTACTTATATTTCTCATGTTAAAGTTGAAAGTTTGTGACAAAATTTATTTTGCAAAGAATTAGCTGACAAACTGTAAGTGTTTTTTAAATAACAAAAAATTAATATTTGGTGTGACCAACCTTTTGGTTAACTACCATTTTAAGCCGTTTTGGGACAGATTCTACCAACTTTTTGGTGACGTCTGGAGTAATTTTTTCCCATTCCTCAATTAACGCTGCTTTTAGGTTCGATTTGTTCGATATTTTGTGCTTCCGTATGTTTTTTTCCAAAATCGACCACAAATTTTCGATTACATTTAAATCTGGTGACTGGGCTGGTGGTTTCATAACGTGCGGACAGTTCCAGATCAGCCAAGTCTGCACAATTCCCGCAGTGTGCTTCGGGTCATTATCTTGGTATACTCTGAAATCCTCCTTTATGCCCAGTTTCTGAGCACTTTGAATCAAATTGGACTTCAAAACATTCAGATACTTGTCCTTATCCATCGTTGACTCAATGAACTCCAAGTTCCCAACGCCGGCTGTAGACATACAGGCCCAAACCATAACGTTGCCTCCGCCATGCTTTACCGTAACCCTCACATGCTTTGCGTCAAGCTCTGTGTTAGGCTTACGCCACACATATGAGGGCGCATCCGACCCAAACAAGTTAAATTTGGACTCATCACAAAATAAAACATTGTTCCAGAATCCAATGTCCTTGTGCAAGTGCTCCTGGGCAAATTTTAGGCGGCACTTCTTGTTTTTATCACTTATAAAAGGCTTATTGCGCGGTACTCTGCCATTAAAGTCATGTTCCCGAAGAATCACTAAATCCTACCATCTCAGCAATTTTTCTACGGGAATGGCCATTTATAAAGTGTTTAAGGACAAGTTCCCGCTGCTCAATAGTTGCGCGTGGTCCCATTTTGCTAAATTCACTTTTCTGCAAGTTAATCTCTCAAAATTCAACACAAAATTTATTAATTCATGCTGCGAAAACAGTGAATAAAGCATAGAAGAAAAATTTACCGTTGCATTACAAAATAACGGAACTTTGATCAGCTGCAAAGTTCGTGGTCGAAATAAGCTATGGAACAGTCTTGGTCTCATTTTTTAGTTTTTAAGCATTATTAAATATTGAAAAAATAATTAAAAAATAAATAAAATAATTTTGTATTAGTTTAAACATCATACTAACAGCCTGCGCTTAAATTTTTTAGATACCACCCATAGTTTAGATTTTGTAGCCCAACAAACTTTTTTTAAGGTGCTGGTCGAAATAAGCTCTGAACCACTGTATATGAATAAATACAAATAAACATTATTGATATTTCTGCAGTCGCAAATAGAATCATAAGAATCGCTCATTTATATGTAAAGGACCAAAATCTGTTCAAACACATAATTATGTTTGTCGTTTTTTTGCCCTGCAGCTGTGTGTCATCCCACTGACTCTATTATTTTTCACAAATTATCGTCTACATGTTGGTGCATTTGCTGTCGTTGATCAAAACAAAATACACAAGAGGTGAGATCAGGATCAAAATCACTATTGTTTTTGTTTCTGTTATTTCTTTTAGCTGTTCATGGGAAAAACTCACACATATCCGCAAACTTTTTGGGGTATTGTTGTTGTTTGATTTCTTAGGAATTTCTGAGATATTAAGAAATAGAGATGTTTGTTACAAAGCTCATAGTTTAATTCTCATAGATTTGTCATCAACTTCATCTTTTTGCAATTGTAAACAAATAAATACACATACTTCCATCGGAATAAATATGCACAACGGTTAAAAATTTCGGCTTGAATTCGTGTTCTCGTGTGTTTTGTCGCACTCTCAATGTTTGTCTGAAGCAATACAATGTTTGATACACCTGTGCGATTGTTTCTAATTCGGCTTGTAAATTATAAAAATAGTACATAATTCGATTTTTTAAATTGGCGGTCGGGCTCCTGCTCGTCATGCACATTACCCTTTTGACAAACTTCATAGATACTTTGTACTTTTTATACCCTGTACAGGAATCAATTAACATTGTGCTAAAAGTATGATACAGGCAGAACGATGCGTGGCAGACCCTGAAACGAACATATATTCTTGATCTGATTAAACAGCCAAGTCGATTGAGCTAGAGACGCCAAATATGGCATGAAGGTTCCTGATCAAGCTTATTTCAAATTTTGGAAACCTCCCCCTTTCCCTTCTATAAAACGATAAAAACGAGTTGCAAGCCAATTATAGCGTGTATTTCTGGGTATACACACTTTTAACTTAACATGTGTTTAAAGAATGCTCTATTGAAACACAAAGTGAAGGTTTCATAATGATCAGATCAGAAATAAGAATGTTATACAGAAAAGAATGCACTGCATTGAATCGCTTTGCTTTGCCAATCATTTGCCGAGTCATAAATCTACAGTCTGTCAGAAACACTTTACACACTGCAAAAAAATTCATTTGTTTGACTTTAAGTATGAATATTATTAGCTTTTACTTAAGCAAAAAGTTTTTTAATGATGCACGATTCTTTAGTTAAAAGTTTAAATACTATAAGAAAAAAAGCATACGCAAATTGTAATTCATTGCTGAAAAAAACAACAAAAACCATGTTTACACATTTTTGACACTGTCAAGAAATTCTTTACACAAAATAATTTTATTTAGTCTAAATCTAAAAACTAAAAAACAACGTTAACATTAGGAACTTTTTAATATTTAGTATGTCCTCCCTCGGCTCTCACAACATGTTGAAGACGTTTTGGCATGGATTTAATTAAGTTTTGGAGGTATTTTAGTGGAATTTTATTCCACTCTTCTAAAATAATAGCTTTTAGGCTGGCCTTATTTTTTGGGCTTCGTTTTCCGACCGCTTTCTTCAAATAAGCCCACAAATTCTCAATGGGGTTAAGATCAGGGCTCTGTGGGGGTGTATCTAGCACTTTTCCGCAGTTATATAACAGCCAGGTTCTCACATTAATCTCCTTATGCTTCGGATCATTGTCTTGGTAAAACTGAAAATTAGGTCTGTTGTTGCGATAAAAACCAAATTTTTCCGCACTGGCTGTTAAATTGTTTTTTAGAATTTGCAAATAGTGAGTGGCATTCATAGTGTCCTCTATGAAAACAAGATCGCCGACTCCAAGGCTAGAGAAACACCCCCACACCATGACCGCAAGTTTTCCGAATTTAATTGTTGGTATGATGTTTTTATTTTGGAGGGCGGTTAATGGCTTACGCCATACCCTGGGTGGACCATGGTTATAAAATAGCATTATTTTACATTCGTCACAGAATATGGTATTATCCCAATATTCCGGCGGTTCATTAATTTTGCTCAAGGCAAATCTATAACGCTTTTCAATGTTGGCTGCTGAAAGTAGTGGTTTTTTTCTAGCAGCTCTTGAACTGTACTTATGCCGTAGGATGGCCTGGCGTACGGTTTCGTGAGAAACATCAATGCCACATTGTTCTTCAAGCTCTGTAGCAAGATGTCTCAACGAAACATTGGGAGTTTCGTTGATTCTCCGCAGGATTAGGCGGTCTGCCCGCTTAGAAATCTTGATTTTGCGACCACCTTTTCCCTTTGCTTCGAATCTACCTTCGTTTTCTGCACGGTTGATTACATTATAAATAGTTTTCCTTGAAACGGAAAACATTTTCAACAATTCTCCAACAGATTTACCCAATTGGTGATTATAGTAAATCAATTGTTTGACATCAAAGGACAATCTCATTCCAGGCATATCGAAAAATTTAAAAAGCACGAATTTGGCAACTTTTCAGCACAATTTCACAATCAAGTTAAATCAAATGCAAAACTGAAGCTGAACGAAGCAAAGGGAAAAGCATAGAATGCAATAAAGCGCCGTTATTCTTAAGAAATAGACTAAGAAGAAACAGAAAACGAAGTGTGTAAAGAATTTCTTGACAGTGTCAAAAATGTGTAAACATGGTTTTTGTTGTTTTTTTCAGCAATGAATTATAATTTGCGTATGCTTTTTTACTAATAGTATTTAAACTTATTACTAATCAATATTGCATTACAAAATTTTCTTTAGCTGTAATAAAAGGTATTAATTTTTGTACTTAAAGTCAAACAATTTAATTTTTTTACAGTGTGTAAAGTGTTTCTTGACAAACTG
>JAWNLW010000553.1:0-49371 GCA_035042075.1 Drosophila macrospina
AAAATGTATTTTGGGATAGTCAGCAGTGGGATTCGAACTCGCGCCTTTGCGGCGTTTCTTGTTGTTGTTGTTCTAACTAAAGCAATTTTGGCCGCAGAGGTGCCATGAACCTGCTGATCATTCATTCCTTAATATCTTCTATGTTTATGAACCGATCGTGCTTAAATTTTCAGAAAACGTCCGAAATAGGATATCCTCCATATAGGCCAAATCTGAATTAAATCTAAAGTCGGTAGCTTCAGTAATACGTTTTTTTCGATTTGCGGGGGCGGAAGGGGGCGTGGCAAAAATCTAAAACAAACTTGATCTGCCTGCAAATAATACACATGTTGTCACCAAATTTGGTTACTCTAGCTCTTATAGTCTCTGAGATCTAGGTGTTCATACAGACGGACAGACGGACAGTCGGACAGACGGACAGACGGATATGGCTATATCGTCTCGGCTGTTGAGGCTGATCAAGAATATATATACTTTATAGGGTCTGCCACGCCTCCTTCTGCCTGTTACGCACATTTCGCTTTAGTCAAACCTAATAGACTGTGAACTTTTAGTTCAGAGTCTAAAAACATAATTACTCGTAAATATGCGTCAACAAAAGTCTACGTACTCTTGCTTGCTTGCGCTGTCTGGCGCCAACATTTTTCTTAGAAATAACGGGACTTTCAAAAACATGTACCGAAAACGTTTAAAAGTCATAATATTTGGTGTGCGTTGTTTGAGCTCTACGAAACTTGGAATCGGGGAAAGCAAAAAAATTAAGCAACTATAAAACTAAATTTAAAGCCAAATAAGCTTAAGCTTTTTTCAACTCATTATCGTTCGTTCCTGGAAGAGAGCAGCAATAGTGAGTGAGCGCGCAAGAGCGAAAGGGAAAACAAACAACCGTTACTTGTTTTGCGCGTTGCTGTGTATACACGTATAACTGTTATACACGTATAACTGTAACTGTACAGCGCGCGTCTGTTTTTACTGAGATGCTTATGAAAACTATGCTGACAAATCAATTGGTGGTTAAGAACGCGTCTTGTGCATATACAGTGTGCCACTAAAGTCACCGTACTCACTATACATTTTTACTTAAAACGCTGTAACTTTCTCAAATTCATTTTAAACAAAAAATTTAATTGCAGTTCTATAAAATAATATTTCTTCTTCAAAATAACAAAAAAAAAACTGTAACACTT
The DNA here is from genome assembly GCA_035042075.1 of Drosophila macrospina. Taxonomy (NCBI): domain Eukaryota; kingdom Metazoa; phylum Arthropoda; class Insecta; order Diptera; family Drosophilidae; genus Drosophila; species Drosophila macrospina. The sequence goes on from JAWNLW010000553.1 coordinate 1,188, forward strand.
CAACTGTAATCTTAAATTAATAACAAAAAAAAACATAATTACTCGTAAATATGCGTCAACAAAAGTCTACGTACTCTTACTTCTGCCTTAAACTAAACAAGACAGGCAGCTAGAGTCGTACAACGACTGTGGTAGACTCTGAACTAATCGGGGAAAGCGAAAAAAATAAAGCAAATATAAAACTAAATTTAAAGCCAAATAAGCGCTTAAGCAATGTTCAACTCATTATCGTTCGTTCTTGGAAGAGAGCAGCAATAGTGAGTGAGCGCGCAAGAGCGAAAGGGAAAACAAACAACCGTTCCTTTTTTTGCGCGTTGCTGTGTATACACGTATAACTGTAACTGTCCAGCGCGTCTGTTTTTACCGAGATGCTTATTATGAAAACTATGCTGACAAATCAATTGGTGGTTAAAAACGCGTCGTGTGCCTACATATTGCTTTTATGAAATTTTAAAAACATTACAAATTTTGTCTGGGATGCACCAAGATTCGAACCGCAGACCTCTCACACGCAAATCGTACGTCTTATTACTTGAGCCACCGCCTTACATACTACGCAGTCGGCAACGTCAATACATATGCAGCACGAGTTTTTGCATTTGTCATATATATACATATATGTATACGAATTTCTAACGAAATTTGATTATTGCTTTCTCTTAAATTCTTAACATTTTCTGACAAATAAGGCAAATTTAATAATATATGTATATATAAAACAAAAGTAATTAATTTATAATTATTAAAAAATGTAATTTGGAATTGTCAGCAGTGGGATTCGAACTCGCGCCTGTGCGGCAATTTTGGTCGCAGAGGTGCCACGAACTTGGTGATCATTCATTCCTTAATATCTTCTATGTTTATGATCCGATCGTGCTGAAATTTTCAGAAAACGTCCGCGCAGGGACTTCCCCCATATGTGCCAAGTCTGAATTAAATCTAAAGTCGGTAGCTTCAGTAATACATTTTTTTCGATTTACTGGGGCTGAAGGAGGCGTGGCAAAAATCTAAAACAAACTTGATCTGCCTGCAAGCAATAAGCGTGTTGTCACCAAATTTGGTTACTCTAGCTCTTATAGTCTCTGAGATCTAGGTGTTCATACAGACGGACAGACGGACAGTCGGACAGACGGACAGACGGACATGGCTATATCGTCTCGGCTGTTGATGCTGATCAAGAATATATATACTTTATAGGGTCTGCCACGCCTCCTTCTGCCTGTTACGCACATTTCGCTTTCGATTTCAAAAAATCTTTGTGGAATGGCGAATTGAAAGAGCTACATAAGTGTTGCAGTTGAGATATAATAACTTTCACAAGCACAGGCTTAGCGGACCATTTGGAAATACCTCTATAGTTTTTAGCATCAAGCTTAGATCTATTTTTAGACTCTGAACTAAAAGTTCAAAGTCGATTAGGTTTGACGAAAGTGAAATGTGCGTAACAGGCAGAAGGAGGCGTGGCAGACCCTATAAAAGTATATATATTCTTGATCAGCATCAACAGCCGAGACGATATAGCCATGTCCGTCTGACCGTCTGTCCGTCTGTCCGTCTGTATGATCTCTATCTCTAGATCTCAGAGACTATAAGAGCTAGAGTAACCAAATTTGGTGACAACACGTGTATAGTTTGCACACAGATCAAGTTTGTTTTAGATTATAGCCACTCCCCCTTCCGCCCCCGCAAATCGAAAAAAAACGTATTACTGAAGCTACCGACTTTAAATTTAATTCAGATTTGGCACATATGGAGAATGTCCCTTAGCGGTCGTTTTCTGAAAATTTTAGCACGATCGGATCATAAACATAGAAGATATTAAGGAATGAATGAACACAATTTTCATGGCACCTCTGCGGCCAAAATTGCCGCACAGGCGCGAGTTCGAATCCCACTGCTGACAATTCCAAATTACATTTTTTAATTATAAATTAATTACTTTTATTTTATATATACATATATTATTAATTTTGCCATATTTTTCAGAAAATGTTAAGAATTTAAAAGTAAACAATAACCAAATTTCGTTAGAAATTCGTATGCATATATGTATATATATGACAAATGCAAAAACTCGTGCTGTATATGTATTGACGTTGCCAATTCAAGGAATCGATCAGACACCATACAGATCGCTTCTACTAAGAGCCATCAGGAATAAAATCATAGGAAGAGCTAATGATGCGTTAAATTTGTGCGACACTGGACTCATCTGGAATGACATTAAGGCTAATCTGATTCAACATTATGGTAACACACAAGTCAGGAAGCTACAGTCGGGGTACGACTGTGGGAGACTCTGAACTACAGCACGGGTTTTTGCATTTGTCATATATATATATATATATATACGATTTTCTAACGAAATTTGGTTATTGCTTTCTATTGAATTCTCAACATTTTATGACAAATATGGCAAAATTAATATTATATGTATATATAAAATAAAAGTAATTAATTTATAGTTATTAAAAAATGTATTTTGGAATTGTCAGCAGTGGGATTCGAACTCGCGCCTTTGCTGCGTTTCTTGTTGTTGTTGTTCTAACTAAAGCAATTTCGGCCGCACAGCTGCCATGAACCTGCTGATCATTCATTCCTTAATATCTTCTATGTTTATGATCCGATCGTGCTGAAATTTTCAGAAAACGTCCGAAATAGGACATCCTCCATATGTACCCAATCTGAATCGGTAGCTTCAGTAATACGTTTTTTTCGATTTGCGGGGGCGGAAGGGGGTGTGGCAAAAATATAAAACAAACTTGATCTGCCTGCAAGCAATAAGCGTGTTGTCACCAAATTTGGTTACTCTAGCTCTTATAGTCTCTGAGATCTAGGTGTTCATACAGACGGACAGACGGACAGTCGGACAGACGGACAGACGGACATGGCTATATCGTCTCGGCTGTTGATGCTGATCAAGAATATATATACTTTATAGGGTCTGCCACGCCTCCTTCTGCCTGTTACGCACATTTCGCTTTCGTCAAACCTAATAGACTGTGAACTTTTAGTTCAGAGTCTAAAAAAGTGAAGCTATGCTTATTCACGATTTGCAAAACTTTTCTGTTAACTTATCTTTAGGTCAACTTTTTTATGGTATTTTAAAAATAAGATCTCAATTAACGGACAGGTTACGAAACGCAAATCAATACTCAACCGACAAAGCTAATCTCTATGACGAAATTTGCTTGAATACCTTTTTAATCCATTTGCGAGAACCTCTTAAAACTACGAATATTGCCGTATAGAAAAGACTTTCTTTTCTCAAAAACCAAATAAAACTCAAAATATTAGAGCACAAATAGCACCATATTCACGCCCCCAAAATATAAAAAACCATCCTAACAATAACCCATATAACAATAGAAACAATTCATATAGAAATTCTGCAACCATCACTCAGCCTAACAATAACAATGATAATAGAAATTTAACTCTAAATCCTTTTAACTCAACAATCACCCCCAGGAATCAATTACATAACATTAATGAACAGCAATCCGCAACTGAACTTTGCAATATTAACGACGCAGAAAATTTTTTCAAAACTGCCTCCAAGAATCAACAGGGTACTTAACAAAAAGAACACACGGCTCAACACTCCCCTTCATATGGATTAATTCCATCCCAAATCAACCCATAAAATTTTTGATAGATACAGGTTCCACAAATTCATTTATAAGTCCAACTATAGTTTCCAATGCCGATCGCAAAACTCTCAATAATCCCGTAACTATCCAGACTGTCCTAAATCAACATGTCATTAGGGAAAAAACCATGATTCAATCGCTTACAGAGTTTAAATAAGAAATTAATGTGGAATTTCTTCTTTTCGACTTCCATCCACATTTTAAAGGCCTGTTTAGAATGGATATTCTTAGGAAATTAAAAGCCAATATTAATCTAGACCGTTTTTATCTTGAAACTCCAAAATCATGTTTAACAAGTCAGGAAGCTACAGTCGGGGTACGACTGTGGAAGACTCTGAACTACAGCACGAGTTTTTGCATTTGTCATATATATATATATGTATACGAATTTCTAACGAAATTTGGTTATTGCTTTCTCTTGAATTCTCAACATTTTCTGACAAATATGGCAAAATTAATATTATATGTATATATAAAATAAAAGTAATTAATTTATAGTTATTAAAAAATGTATTTTGGAATTGTCAGCAGTGGGATTCGAACTCGCGCCTTTCCGGCGTTTCTTGTTGTTGTTGTTCTAACTAAAGCAATTTTGGTCGCAGAGGCGCCATGAACATGGAGATCATTCATTCCTTAATATCTTCTATGTTTATGATCCGATCGTGCTGAAATTTTCAGAAAACGTCCGGAAAGGGACATCCTCCATATGTGCCAAATCTGAATCTAAATCTAAAGTCGGTAGCTTCAGTTATACGTTTTTTTTCGATTTTCGGGGGCGGAAGGGGCGTGGCAAAAATCTAAAACAAACTTGATCTGCCTGCAAACTATACACGTGTTGTCATCAAATTTGGTTACTCTAGCTCTTATAGTCTCTGAGATCTAGAGATAGAGATCATACAGACGGACAGACGGACAGACGGTCAGACGGACATGGCTATATCGTCTCGGCTGTTGATGCTGATCAAGAATATATATACTTTATAGGGTCTGCCACGCCTCCTTCTGCCTGTTACGCACATTTCGCTTTCGTCAAACCTAATAGACTGTGAACTTTTAGTTCAGAGTCTAAAAATATGTATACAAGACAACCCAGTAACAGAAGTACATGTTATCCCCGCTCTATCAAAAGTCTTAGTAAATCTTCCAGTCCAGTTGAAGAAAGGTGATTTTTACAGTCAAGAGACAACTTATAACAAGCACTTAAATATATCAGAAGGATTATACAACTCAGTTAACGGATATAGCAATATGTTAATTATAAACAAGTCCTTCGAAGATCAGCAATTATATTTGGAGCATCCATTAAAAACCATCCCCTATAATCAAAATCACTTTATTGAAATATACAATATAGCCTCAGATAATCAGAATCCTCAACATATCTACAAACACGTCTCCACATTAAATACAGACCACCTTAACTGTGAAGAGAAAATCGCGTTAACGCAACTTTGTATTAAATACACAGACCTTTTCTATGACGATAGTCAAAAGTTAACGTTCACCAATGACATTAAACACTATATACGCACAACTGATGATACGCCAATCTTTGTCAAATCCTATCGCTATCCTTTCGACTTAAAAAAGGAAGTAAAGAACCAAATAGAGTCAATGCTAAAACAAAATATAATTACAACCAGCTATTCACCTTGGAGTGCCCCAGTTTGGGTAGTTCCAAAAAAAACAAACCCCAATGAAACACGAAAATGGAGACTAGTTTTAGATTATCGCAAACTCAACGAAAAAACAACTTCAGACCGCTACCCCATTCCAAATATAAACGATATTCTAGACCAACTCGGTAAATCCAACTATTTCTCAACGCTCGATTTAGCCAGTGGATTTCACCAGATTGAAATGAACCAAGCGGACAGATATAAAACAGCTTTTACAGTAGAAAGTGGTCACTTTGAGTTCGTCCGTATGCCGTTCGGGTTGAAGAACGCTCCTGCAACGTTTCAAAGAGTAATGGACCATATCCTTGGAGGTCTTGTAGGTTCCATTTGTCTGGTTTACTTGGACGATATTATAGTTTTTTCGACATCTCTGCAAAAACATCTGACTGACATTAAACAAGTTTTTGATAGGCTCAGATCCGCTAACTTTAAACTACAAATTGCAAAAATCTGACTTCCTCCGAAGAGAGGTTAATTTTCTAGGCCACATAGTGACTCAAGATGGTGTTAAACCTAATCCCAACAAAATAAAAGCCATTCAAGAGTTCCCCATCTCAAAAACCAGGAAACAAATTAAGTCATTTCTCGGGATCCTTGGGTATTATCGAAAATTCATTAGGGACTTTGCCCGCATAACAAAGCCCCTAACACAACAATTAAAAGGCACAAAAGCGGTAACAATTGATGAAGAATACTGTAAAGCCTTTGCGTTTTGTAAGACATTACTTTGTAACAATCCAATATTGATTTACCCAAATTTCAACAAATCTTTGATATTAACCACCGATGCAAGCAATTATGCCATTGGCGCTGTTTTATCACAAAAACAAGTCAGGCAGCTACAGTCGTACAACGTCTATGGTAGACTCTGAACTAATCGGGGAAAGCAAAAAAAAATAAAGCAAATATAAAACTAATTTAAAGCCAAACAAGTCTCTTGAATTCTCAACATTTTCTGACAAATATGGCAAAATTAATATTATATGTATATATAAAATAAAAGTAATTAATTTATAATTATTAAAAAATGTATTTTGGAATTGTCAGCAGTGGGATTCGAACTCGCGCCTTTCCGGCGTTTCTTGTTGTTGTTGTTCTAACTAAAGCAATTTCGGCCGCAGCAGCTGCCATGAACCTGCTGATCATTCATTCCTTAATATCTTCTATGTTTATGATCCGATCGTGCTGAAATTTTCAGAAAACGTCCGAAATAGGACATCCTCCATATGTACCAAATCTGAATCTAAATCTAAAGTCGGTAGATTCAGTAATACGTTTTTTTCGATTTGCGGGGGCGGAAGGGGGCGTGGCAAAAATCTAAAACAAACTTGATCTGCCTGCAAACAATACACGTGTTGTCACCAAATTTGGTTACTCCAGCTCTTATAGTCTCTGAGATCTAGGTGTTCATACAGACGGACAGACGGACAGACGGACAGTCGGACAGACGGACATGGCTATATCGTCTCGGCTGTTGATGCTGATCAAGAATATATATACTTTTATAGGGTCTGCCACGCCTCCTTCTGCCTGTTACGCACATTTCGCTTTCGTCACACCTAATAGACTGTGAACTTTTAGTTCAGAGTCTAATAAGCTTAAGCACTGTTCAACTCATTATCGTTCGTTCTTGGAAGAGAGCAGCAATAGTGAGTGAGCGCGCAAGAGCGAAAGGGAAAACAAACAACCGTTCCTTTTTTTGTGCGTTGCTGTGTATACACGTATAACTGTAACTGTACAGCGCGCGTCTGTTTTTACTGAGATGCTTATGAAAACTATGCTGACAAATCAATTGGTGGTTAAAAACGCGTCTTGTGCATATATATTGCTTTTATAAAATTTTAAAAACATAAAAATTTTATTTGGGATGCACCGAGATTCGAACCGCAGACCTCTCACACGCAAATCGTACGTCCTATAGCTTGAGCCACCGCCTTACATACTGCGCAGTCGGCAACGTCAATACATATACAGCACGAGTTTTTGCATTTGTCATATATATACATATGTATATGTATACGAATTTCTAACGAAATTTGGTTATTGCTTTCTTTTAAATTCTTAACATTTTCTGACAAATAAGGCAAAATTAATAATATATGTATATATAAAATAAAAGTAATTAACTTATAATTATTAAAAAATGTAATTTGGAATTGTCAGCAGTGGGATTCGAACTCGCGCCTGCGCGGCAATTTTGGCCGCAGAGGCGCCATGAACATGGAGATCATTCATTCCTTAATATCTTCTATGTTTATGATCCGATCGTGCTGAAATTTTCAGAAAACGTCCGGAAAGGGACATCCTCCATATGTGCCAAATCTGAATTAAATCTAAAGTCGGTAGCTTCAGTTATACGTTTTTTCGATTTGCGGGGGCGGAAGGGGGCGTGGCAAAAATCTAAAACAAACTTGATCTGCGTGCAAACTATACACGTGTTGTCACCAAATTTGGTTACTCTAGCTCTTATAGTCTCTGAGATCTAGGTGTTCATACAGACGGACAGACGGACAGACGGACAGACGGACATGGCTATATCGTCTCGGCTGTTGATGCTGATCAAGAATATATATACTTTATAGGGTCTGCCACGCCTCCTTCTGCCTGTTACGCACATTTCGCCTTCGTCAAACCTAATAGACTTTGAACTTTTAGTTCGCAGGTCTAATTAAATAAATAAATAAATACATAAATAAATAAATTTAATAATAGACAAAACATTATTATTTAAATATAAAAATAAAACGTGGTTGCAGATGCACTCAGTCGTATCAGATCCGAAACAGACATTAGCGTAAACAATATAGACGTAGAAATTTCCAATAACCTTTCAACCAACATCCCAACTGTTGAAAGACCACTTAACGACTTTAACTTGCAGATTGTCTTAACTGAGGGCATTCCTGCTTTTTGTAAGGTTTCTACTCCCTTTAAAAATAAATTAAGGCGAACAATCACTGAACCCAGCTTTAACACAGACATTGTACTGGACACATTAAAGAAAACATTAAAACCAAACAGGATATGCACAATTTACATTACATTTCTAAAGAGTTTTCTCACAATAAAAACTTTATTGCTTAGGTGTACAACTTTCCTAAATGATATAACTAATTCTACTGACCAACAAAAAATTGTCAATGATTATCACAATAACAACAATCACCGGGGTATTGATGAAACACTAATGCATCTTAAAAGAAAAGTTTACTTTCCATACATGAAAAGTAAAATAGCACAGATAATAAAGAATTGTGAAATTTGCCTCACACTTAAATATGATAGACAGCCACAATAACCACCTTTTCAAGTACCACAAACTCCTTGCAAACCAATGGAAATAATTCACATAGATATATACACGATTAATAAAAAGTATAACCTTACACTAATAGATAAGTTTTCAAAATTCGCATGTGCCTACCCTATACCTAACAGGACCTGCATAAACGTCGTTACTTCACTGAAAAATTTTTTTAGTCTTTTTGGAATACCTAAAAAACTAATCTATGACCAAGGTGCAGAGTTTTCCGGCAGTATATTTAAAGATTTCTGCAATCAATATGACATCGAATGTCATGTAACTTCCTTCCAACAGTTGTCCAGCAATTCTCCGGTAGAGCGACTACATTCAACACTTACCGAAATCTATAGAATAATCACGGAACTAAAAAAAAACAAGTCAGGAAGCTACAGTCGGGGTACGACTGTGGGAGACTCTGAACTACAGCACGAGTTTTTGCATTTGTCATATATATATATATATATATATACGAATTTCTAAAGAAATTTGGTTATTGCTTTCTCTTGAATTCTCAACATTTTCTGACAAATATGGCATAATTAATATTATATGTATATATAAAATAAAAGTAATTAATTTATAGTTATTAAAAAATGTATTTTGGGATTGTCAGCAGTGGGATTCGAACTCGCGCCTTTGCGGCGTTTCTTGTTGTTGTTGTTCTAACTAAAGCAATTTTGGCCGCAGAGGTGCCATGAACCTGCTGATCATTCATTCCTTAATATCTTCTATGTTTATGAACCGATCGTGCTTAAATTTTTAGAAAACGTCCGAAATAGGACATCCTCCATATAGGCCAAATCTGAATTAAATCTAAAGTTGGTAGCTTCAGTAATACGTTTTTTTCGATTTGCGGGGAAGGAAGGGGGCGTGGCAAAAATCTAAAACAAACTTGATCTGCCTGCAAATAATACACGTGTTGTCACCAAATTTGGTTACTCTAGCTCTTATAGTCTCTGAGATCTAGGTGTTCATACAGACGGACAGACGGACAGTCGGACAGACGGACATGGCTATATCGTCTCGGCTGTTGACGCTGATCAAGAATATATATACTTTATAGGGTCTGCCACGCCTCCTTCTGCCTGTTACGCACATTTCGCTTTCGTCAAACCTAATAGACTGTGAACTTTTAGTTCAGAGTCTAAAAATACATGCAGACAAATGAACACGGAGAAACTCTTTCTGAAACACTTCTCACATACAATAACGCTATACATTCATCTACAAAACACACACCTTTCGAACTTTTCACTGGACGCACTCATATATTTGAACAAACTATTAAATACGACAATAATCACGAATATTTACAAAAATTAAATTTCTTCCGATCAAAATTATACCAAGAGGTAAAAGAAATGTTAGATACAAATACCAAACACAATCTGAGTAAACTTAATGTTGTTAGAAAATCCGCAACACTTGTATCCAATAATGATACCATATTTAGGAAAGAGAATCGTAGAAATAAGCTAACACCAAGATTCTCTAAACATAAAGTTTTACAAGATAATGGTAACACACTTGTCACTACACGCTCACAAAAAATACATAAATCTAAAATAAGGCGAACAACATAATAATAAGCAGTGTAATTTTTAGTTTTAATATATACTATTCATTGTAGCTAAGCACAGTATAAACAAAAGATGACATTTTATATTATACTATATTTTTTAGACTCTGAACTAAAAGTTCAAAGTCTATTAGGTTTGACGAAGGCGAAATGTGCGTAACAGGCAGAAGGAGGCGTGGCAGACCCTATAAAGTATATATATTCTTGATCAGCATCAACAGCCGAGACGATATAGCCATGTCCGTCTGACCGTCTGTATGAACACCTAGATCTCAGAGACTATAAGAGCTAGAGTAACCAAATTTGGTGACAACACGTGTATTGTTTGCAGGCAGATCAAGTTTGTTTTAGATTTTGCCACGCCCCCTTCCGCCCCCGCAAATCGAAAAAAACGTATAACTGAAGCTACCGACTATAGATTTAATTCAGATTTGGCACATATGGACGTTTTCTGAAAATTTCAGCACGATCGGATCATAAACATAGAAGATATTAAGGAATGAATGATCTCCATGTTCATGGCGCCTCTGCGGCCAAAATTGCTTTAGTTAGAACAACAACAACAAGAAACGCCGCAAAGGCGCGAGTTCGAATCCCACTGCTGACAATTCCAAAATACATTTTTTAAAAACTATAAATTAATTACTTTTATTTTATATATACATATAATATTAATTTTGCCATATTTGTCAGAAAATGTTAAGAATTTAAAAGAAAGCAATAACTAAATTTCGTTAGAAATTCGTATACATATATGTATGTATATATATGACAAATGCAAAAACTCGTGCTGTATATGTATTGACGTTGCCGACTGCGCAGCATGTAAGGCGGTGGCTCAAGCTATAGGACGTACGATTTGCGTGTGAGAGGTCTGCGGTTCGAATCTCGGTGAATCCCAAACAAAATTTTAATGTTTTTAAAATTTTATAAAAGCAATAAATATGCACAAGACGCGTTTTTAACCACCAATTGATTTGTCAGCATAGTTTTCATAATAAGCATCTCAGTAAAAACAGACGCGCGCTGTACAGTTACAGTTATACGTGTATACACAGCAACGCGCAAAAAAAGGAACGGTTGTTTGTTTTCCGTTTCGCTCTTGCGCGCTCACTCACTATTGCTGCTCTCTTCCAAGAACGAACGATAATGAGTTGAACTTTGCTTAAGCTTATTTGGCTTTAAATTAGTTTTATATTTGCTTTATTTTTGTTGCTTTCCCCGATTAGTTCAGAGTCTACCACAGCCGTTGTACGACTGTAGCTGCCTGACTTGTTTATGTTGTGTTGGTCTCACATCCGCTGAGTATACTCAATCCACATAACAAAAAATCAGTGGTATCCACCTGGACACCCTGTTCTTAATCATTTGCTTCATTTTGGGGAGGGAGGAGTTACCAACCCAACAACCCATCAACCAGTTCAATGAAAAGAGACAAATACACATACAAACACATCTACTTCATAAAAAGCACATATTCATTAATTCTTTGTACACATATAAGCACACACAAAAAACACACACACACAACCACACACACCAGTATTAAATACACTATGCATAATTTACCTACACATATAAGCATTTACTCTTTGTAAAAACATACGAAATAAGGAAACCAAAAACTTAGAAATAAAAACTCACTTCTGTTTTGGCATTTGAATTGAGCGGACGTTTTAATACCATCGCAAAGCCTACACATATACACCATCTAGCTCCCGATGGTAATTCGCGCTGTACAGTCACAGTTATACGTGTATACACAGCAACGCGCAAAAAAAGTAACGGTTGTTTGTTTTCCCTTTCGCTCTTGCGCGCTCACTCACTATTGCTGCTCTCTTCCAAGAACGAACGATAATGAGTTGAACATTGCCTAAGCTTATTTGGCTTTAAATTTAGTTTTATATTTGCTTTATTTTTTTGCTTTCCCCGATTAGTTCAGAGTCTCCCACAGCCGTTGCACGACTGTAGCTGCCTGACTTGTTTTGGTTTAGCATGGTATGCTTCTACATTTAATTTAACAATTCATGATTTGAAATTGGTGAGAATCCAGGTAATTTATCTATCCACTCACTAAATTAAAGAATATAAATTTATGATAATAAATGAATGCCGATCACAAAATAATCTTTTTAAATTTTTATTTTGCGAAGTATAGTTAACAATAATTATATTTGAAAATGTTTTTTTTAAGAGTCAATTTTAGTTAGCCAAGCTTAATAATATTGCAGTTCCGCGTTTCACCCAATATTCCGACTTTTCGATGCCACACTTCAAATCTATTGCAATTACAAATGATCCAGAGCGTATGGGATAATAGTAAGATGGACAATGATAAATGCCACGAGACTTCTTTTTACATTTTCGACAGGCTTGAAGTGTATAACGGGTAAGTGGGAAATCAGCTCCATGGGTAGGGAATCCTGAAGGCATTGATTTTTTCGTAGCCATCCGGCACCCTCAAGATATAAACAATGAACGTAAGCACCTCCGCCATCACGAATTATACGAGCTGCGTTGACATCTTCTTCAACAAAAACAAAGAACTCCCAAGATAATTCATCAATAGGAGTCTTGCTAGTACGAGCTGAAGTTTGCAGGACTGCTGTTAGAAATCCAGTGGGGAAGGTATAAGCGGCTAACCAGAAAAGCGTTGGTGAGCGTAGAGTTTTCGCCCAAGTATTAAAATGTGCCACACGAAAGTAAGATCTCTAGCCCAGGCAGCCAAAGGTTTAAGTGAATTATAAGCTATAGGCATGAAATAAGAATAGGAACAGTGAATTAAATCACAATCATCCGTATACTTACTTTTAAGCCATTGTAACGGGACCCGACCTTCTGAAACTGCATTGTATATTTCTTCTAAATCAGAGCTCATTACTACCAAACCCTGTATTCCACGCCGTAGATTTCTTAATTGAGTACGCATTTCATCTAAAAGTGCATTATATCGTTCAATTTCCTGTAGTAACACTACTTCTAAAGGAGTGCGTATAACTCCAATTATCTTAGCCGTCTGCTCGTAATTTATTTCTTCCGGAGTATTTAATAAAATATCCTTCGCTAGGTCAGATACCTTATTTTCTGCATTTTCCACACTGACAGAATTTGATGTTTGATCTTGCATTGAAAGTAGTGTTGCAAAAAGCATTCGAGTTTCTCCAATAAGAGATGCAATGTCAGCATTGGAATGCTGTCCAAAAGCTTCCGGCTTATCAAAGTTGGGCCACATTTGTATTTGGTCTAAATATGATTGTACGTCCCCATCATCGGGTATAAAATAGTTTGGTAATGAAGATAGTCTAAAGATAAAAAAATGTTTTAAATTCATATAATTAATTTATATTATTCGAATGACCCACCGAAACTTGCGCATTTTTATGGCTTGATCATTGTAAAATTGATTAATATAAGTAGAAAGTAGCCGCTGGTCCCAATCATCTGTAACATGCCCCCCATAGTTTACTCCCGCTATTAGATATTTTAAAGCACTAAACGGCGTCTCTTCATACTCATTTAAATATAATAGTAATAAAATTTCAGACACTTCAAAATCGGAGTCATTAAAACTGTATACGACATTCCACCCTAATTGCTGAAATTTTTTTCGTTCCAACAGTATCGTATGGAAAAAGCATAAAGCGAAAAGTAGCTTTTTATACTTATTTGGTTCTTTACACATTTCCATATTTACAATATTAACATTATTGTACAGTCTCTTCATATTTGACTTAATGCCTCTCGGAGGTTCAGTTGTCATTTTTATGCTTGTCTCCAATATTGATATTGGAAATTCTGGATGAGGACTAGAACTTAGCCAAAGTCGAAATTTCTTATGTAACTTAATAGATTGCATAGTTGCTATCATTTTATCAAGTGTAGGCATCCAACTTAATGACAAATGACAATTTGCCAGAAATACCCAATTACCATCTCTTATTCCATCCATTATAAGTTTCGTTGCTACAGGTGCTTGACCTTGTCCCAAACTTAGAGAAAACATACGTTGAGACATTTTAACGGTTTCAGAAAGTGCTATTAATGATTGAGTTGGATCTATACCGGGTGACAGAACAAATATTAGCGGAGTTTGTGAGAGAGATTCATCGAATGCTGCTTTTAGATCAAGAACAGGTGGTTCTACATATCTGTGGACCTAGTTTGCTGATTATGAATTGAGTCATGCAGAAACTAATTCGATCGGGACGTAATGAACGAACTACGCAAATCTTTTGAAAATCTGTAAATTATCATTCCATTCACCAACCAAGTCTTCTTGTTCTGGAAAAGTGGTAGCATACCATGCAAACATAAAATAATATATAAATATAATATAAAAATAAGAAAAATTATATTTTAGATATACTCTACCATTCCATAATTTGAAATTGGTTTCGAATGAATCAATGATGCCGTGAAACCCTGGTACTTTGTCCAACTCTGTTATATTATCCCAATTCTGCTCACTAATCCACCCTTGAAATATAATTTAAAATATTAAACATCGACAATTGGAATTAATTAACAAATTTAAATACTTACATTTAGCTGGGTTGGGAGCTTGTCCTTGCTTGTCAAGTATAATACCACCTTTTAATATAAAGTCATTACTCTTCCTCCACCAGTTTTCCAGCATTCGAAAGTATTTTAGCCGTCATATGAATTGAAAATAAAAGCTTATGTTTTTCAAAAAGTCCACGACATGTATTTCGATAAACTGAATATGTATGATATTCATCGATATTGTGAATACGTTCATGTACTAGCTGATTGCGCGGACTACGCTCAATTGATTGCGTAAAAAGAAGAATGTAGGCAGCCAAAGAGAAAACATACATGGGATCAATCTTCGACATATCCATTAAGACAAAAAATAATATAGCAGCGCGCACAGAAGCGGGCTTGTATTCTTGTCGAGCAGCATCAATTTCCACCTCTGTTACTTCTGCAATGCTTAAGGATTCTTTTACCAACACTGATGTTTGTCGCGATTTTTGCAGTGTAGAGAATAGTTTGTCATCATCAAGCAGCGATCCTCTACTTTCATTAAGTAACCGGAGAATTTCATTGTCAAGATCAATCAATGTTCTTTTATTTCGAGCTATTGTCATTACAAGATCATCTTTCTGTTCTTCCAGAGCTGGTTTTTCCTTTCGAACAATAATTCCCAATAGTTGAGCTTCCAAGCCATCTTGTTTTAGCGCAAAGTTTACAATAGTCATTTTTGACGATATATCGGGTGGATAGTGAGGATTTGAAATTTTGGTTGTTATATAAAATCTGAACTTATCGTTATAGGAAATATATTTGTCGTTAAATTTGATTAGTTTTTCCCCAGACTGTATAGTAAAACTTCGTCGCAGAATTGGATATATAGCTTGATCAAGGGATTCACCCACATTTTGCAATAATATTGGAAATCCCTCCCTAATACAGAGTTCTATTTGTTGCAGATAATCAATCATACCTAAGTCAATAATAATTAACTGATTATGTTCTTCCTTCTTCATTATCCAATTATTAGCTTGCATTTGTGGATCAATAATCAGCGGCCATCTACTACCTTGAGTTACTATCACACCATTTTCAGTGCTTAAGTCATCAGCAGGTAGACCTTGAATATTCCATTCTCTAATAGAAACGGCATCGCATAAAAAAATTGTAATTTTCAGATCAGGTGTGGATGGTATAAGCAAATCTTTAATGAGCTGTCTCCACTTATTTAAGAGTTCCTCTCGGTATTTTGTATCAAATGCACCTAAATAAGTGACAAAAGCAATCGATAACAGACAATCTCCAGGTAGTCTTTCGAAAGCTATATCTAGCTGGGCAACAGTTTCTATCCAACGCTCTCGTTCACCTGATAGTGATTCTACTAAGATAATTGCCCGTTCCAGTTGTTTTCGTAGGCGTTCTTCCTTTGCGCGTAAATCATTAAGCAACTCTGTTTTCTCATTAAGTTGAATATATAGTTCTTCAATGACTGCTTGTAATTCTTCAAGTTTTTTTGGCTGCTGCTAATGCTGCTTGTTTTTCTTCTAGAGACTTAATGGCGTTATCTAGCTTTTCTTGTTTAGGTGCAACAATTCGATACACTTTTCCATAATTCTCTATTGCCATAATCCACAACATCAGTGATTTACAGGCAACTGAAACAACAGCAACCTTGTCGGGTTCTAATTCGGGATTTTTTGTATATAAAGCTATTCGCTTAAGAATTTTTTCCGAAATATGATCACGATCAAAATTTTTTAGATCATTTAAAAAGGTAGACTCACTAAGAACCTTCTTTGCATTCTCCCAAGTAGGTTCTTTACCAAGGAGTATCAGTACAGCTTCCATTACCTTCTCTATTTTCATCGGAGGGCGCCCATAAGATTTTACTTCGGCGATGTCTTTTTTATTCAGTGCATCTAAAGCTTTCACTGCAGCATCAATCATGGGCAGAACAACTTCTAAATCTGCACGAGCAGTTGCCGCTAAATCTAAACAAATTATTTCTTCACGTTTTATAATAACTGCTTCTGCATCAACGATCTCCTTTTGCTCTGTTGCTTCACTCTTTTGAATTTCTATCATAAAAATAAATTCCTCACATTCTTTGGCAAGCAGTTTTACTTGTTCTGAACTCACTTTTAGCTCCTCTGACATTAATGTGACCTTTTCCTGGGTCTCTGCAATTTTCGATAATCCGTTACGCAATCGGTTTGCAGCAGATAATACTTCATAGCGTTTCTTTTCAAGTAATTCCTTAAATCCACTTACCAACTGCAAATAATTTGGCGAGGTAACATAATTGTATCGCTTGACTTCTGTTAACATAAGTTGTGAAATTTTGGAGACACTAGAATGCATAACGGAAAATGCATATGGAATATCACGATGCAGAATATGTTCTGTTGTCATAACTAAACTCTCCCGATCTTTCTTATCATCCTTCCCTGGAACGGAATATTAAGTTGAAATCCTTTTAAAAAATGACACGCTACTTCCAAGAGGGCTTCTTGGGGCCACATCTAAACCAGTTTGGAGTTGTTGCACTTAACAATGCTGGGTATTGACGTATATAATTTCGAAAATTATCTCCGATGGGCTAAAGCAAAGTACTATGTGCATAAAATCTCTTACATTTAACATGAAAAATGTGTATAAAGCCTCTGTATTCAAATCAATGCCTGATTTTTTTGCAGGTCTCTCTAAATCAGACTTTAATTCATCAAATTCATCAGACTTAAATAAGTTTATTTCTCCACTACTTAACATATTATTTATTACTTCCAAAAACGAAACGCGACTTGTTCGCTACTAAAAATGAACATAGTTAGCCTCTGCTTAATACCCGTTAGCTTATAGAGCCCTTTTAAATCCTCACGTAAATCATTAATTTTGTATTTTTTTGATACTTCAATTTGAAATATACCCATTTCTAAAATAAATGCGGCCAATTTCGCCAGCACTTGACGACCGGAGCCTCCTATCCCAATATTTAATATGTGACCCCGTGGCTGAGATATTACGCGAATTATTCGTACTACATGCTCGATGGCTTCCTTAAAAAATACAAGGTTCATTCGTGCCATTCCAGGAAAATTATTGTATTCTTCTAATTGATCAATCATATATATACGCAAGTTATCCAACTGTAAGTCTTCATAAAATCCTTGCGGATGTGCAAAGTCACCAAACAGAGGGCACTGTTTTGAGGGGCATAAGCTATGAAAAGTAACCTCAAAGTATTCTCCCAGAGTTTCATTAATTGTATTAAGAAACCAATCTTGATCCATATCGTCAACGAGACGGTCACTAAAAACTCTAAAAGTCTCATGAATCCAAAGACGGAGAAAAAGGGACCTTGACGTTTGAAGTTCTCGAGAACTCCTCAAAAGTCCTTGAAATACTTTTGAAATGTCGCGAAGGTTGAAAAGATAATGTGACTTATTTGGCGTTGGTAACATTTTTCTAGTAATAGCATTGTACAGATAAATTGTAGATTGTGTCAGTAATAACCACATTTCACGCACATCGTTTGTAAATTGTTCAAGCTTTTGTTGAAGCATTGTACCAAATATACGAGTAACTATGTCCTGAGATGGAAATGTTAAGTTTAACAACACAAATCGACTTTGTGTACGCGATGAGACAACTTGTCGTCCACCTCCAGGGGTCCCATGGCCGCAATTAAAAGCGTATTCATAACATATATCTTTTGCTGTGTTTTACGGTTGAACCAATATTTATAATCTATCCATTGCCGTATCAATTCCAACGGTGGTTGTGATCCATACGTATCTTTCGCCGGCATATTAAAGTCATCCATAAAGCAGATCATTCTTTTTCCAGCAAAAGGCACAAATTGTGTTTTTGTCCGTTTTTCGGTGCGGTTTTCAATTGTAGCCTGAAGTCCAGCTGCAGTAGTTTGCGCAGAAATATTTACATACAACACGCAAAATTTATTTTTATCACAAGCTTCCATTACATTGATTGCGGTTGATGATTTGCCAGTTCCAACATTTCCAACTAGCATTACCGGATGCTCTTCAAGTAGAAGTTTAGATACAATATACTCATAGCGAATAGTATCCACAGTAGGTACAATAATTTTATAAAAAGGTGAGCTGGGGTAAAAAATTACAAAATTGGAAAATATAAATTAAGAAAGTGGGACAAACCTATCATCAAAACGCCAGGTATCTGAGAGTTTACTCTCCCAAGGTACAAAAGTTCGCTCATTTGGTTCTACAAAATAATCATAAACTGTATCTTTTATGGGAAAACAACTTTCAATTTCTCGTATGTATGCATCAAGTTTCAATCGGCTTTCTTCATCAACACTGGCACAAACAGACCAAACCAAACAAAACATAAACCATAGTTTTGTCATTTCCTCTAAAATCTCTAAGTTGTTAGAATTTATACCATTCTGCTTTGTACCAAAGCCATCTAAAAGCTTGCATAAAGATATAACTCCATTTAATTCATTTGTTTTCACCGGCTCTTTGCAACGCAAATATTTATACTCAAGTAAATTGGGAAGTATTGTCTCAAAGTGGATGCGCAAAAAGTCAGAGAAGGCCTTCACCTTTTGGTTTTGCAACCAAGCATCTACATATGGCTTCCAACCCCAGTCATTATAGTCATTGTATACCATACCACACCTTGAAACAGTAGCAGGTGAGGCCACTGCTAAGTCCCCGACCTCAAATAGTAATGATACTTGCGCTGGCATTGTTATTCGTTCACTATTTACAAGAGTAAGCAGCTTATTATCGTCCATTACGGAGTTCATATTTTCTATCCAAACAGCGTCGACCGGTCCATCAAATAATAACCATTTTTGTATTGGATCCTCGTCAGCACAAATAACGCGCATTATTGAGCTAAGAACTCCATCAAGCCATTCCCTCTGTGCTTAAATTCATACTCTCCGTATAACTCTGCCAGGTTTAGAGATTTCGGATTCAGGGGATGAACAATAACAGGCTCCCAGCCCTGAACACGTTGTGCATTCATTCTACAATACGCTCCCTGCAGTGTTCTCCGGTAACTGATTTTGCGGTTCCAGTATCACCTATAATCATAACCGAATGTCTGAGTTTTGTTTCAAATAGCTCAATAACTTTTTTTACTGCAATCCGTATTGGTTGTAGACCATTATCATTGAATT
The DNA here is from genome assembly GCA_035042075.1 of Drosophila macrospina. NCBI lineage: Eukaryota > Metazoa > Arthropoda > Insecta > Diptera > Drosophilidae > Drosophila > Drosophila macrospina. The sequence goes on from JAWNLW010000553.1 coordinate 21,067, forward strand.
CGTCATAAATTGCAACATTAAAGTCACTGTAGTCAATTTCAGGAAGTATTACGCCAGGAAATATATCACACATTATTCCAACAAAAAGCGGTAAGTCGGCGGATGTAAACCGTGCAACATTCATGTCTTTCATAGCAAGAAACACAATTTCTTCTTCATTCATATTGGGAAGCTGTCGTCGCTTGCGACCGGCATATCTCAATAGTGCCACCATTGAGCGCAAACCAAAATCATAATGATATTGCTTAGAAAGCTGTTTTTTAGCTAGTTCATAAAGTGTATAAACTTTTCTTGCCAGATTTCTTGTATTCGTAAACCCATCTGAAAAAAGTAGATTTTCTGCTATAATGATATTATCTGGAACCATCATTGAAATTGGCCGGAACATTGATTTTAAATTATCTGGTAATTCAGTTCGGCCGGCATAACCAGGATTCATCGTAATAAAAAGACCAACAGTATTTACTAATTTAATTGTTTGTCCTTCAAAAACAAATTCATTTAGTTTGGCTGAAAGAGCTGCCATAATAGACATAATTTGTTGAGCCACCACTGAAAGCACTTCTATATTAATGCGGTTAAACTCATCAAAGCAACCCCAACAGCCACTCTGAGCAAGACCTGAGAAATTTTTTCCAATACTTTTATAATCCAGGCCTTCTGAGCAATTTGTTACGATTACCCATAAACCTATTGCTTTGCCCAGATCTTTTACTGTCTCAGTTTTCCCTGTTCCCGCAGGTCCTTTAGGACTACCACCACGATGAAGGTGAAGGGCAGTAGTTAGAGTGATATAACAGCGATCAGTCAATGGTGTAATGACTAGTCTACCGGAATTACCTGTGTATTCATACCCATACCACTGCTCTGTATTCGTCTGTCTAATTACACACAATTCAGACTCACGGTGCCAGTAGAAACGTAACTGGGAAAACCACTCAAAATGGTTAATATCCTTACAGTTAGATTTATACATGCGTTCGAGAACATCTCGACCATGTATTTCTAGTGTTATTAGTGTATTTACTTTAAGTCGCATAATTTTCGACAGATCCTTACGGCTCATTTCAGAAAGTTTCATAAGAACCTTTATCTGCTTTCGTTTAAGTTTCCTAAGGGGTTTCTTTTGATCAACCATTTTGCAATGAATAAGGCTTCGGGTGCAATCTGTTGTAAATTGAATTTGCGCTGCGGTTAGTACCATTTGGCCTGGCCACATAGAAATCCACTTCTCTCGGTTACCTATTAATTTTTTTAAGGATCCTCGCGCAAGTTTTAATTGTTCTTTCATTACGGATATCATATAGTCCTCGATTTGATTTAACCAACGTTCTGAAGGTCCATCAATATATAAAACTTGTAAAAATTCAACACATTCTCCGTCATCAGAAAACATAGCAGTTGCCTGCCACCGACTCAAAGCCTTTCCCACTCGCCTAAGTTCAAGTTTGTAAAGGTTGTCAAAAAGTTTCTTAAGGTGAGTTTGTACAAGATCAGGCCGCTTGGCATTTCCTAAAATTTCTAAGAGATCATCATTTGAAATAAAATAAAATCGAGGAAAAAGTTGACGTTTAGCTTCCAAATAAATTTCTAGAGCTCGCTGAATCAACTCTAAGTGTTCATCCATTCGGTTAAATCGATTTAGTACGAAGGGAGGTGGGCGCAAGTGAGTAGCTTTCACAGCTGTATTAGCTTCACACATTTTAGATGTAATAGTTCGAAACTCATCAGTAATGGCAACGAACCTTTTTTCCTCTTCGGGAAGCTGTTTTCGTATATCGTCACCTTGAAATATGTTCTCCAAATAAAGCCACTGGCGTTGTACTGAGAGAGCCTTTTCAAGAGTTTCACTAATATATGATAATGTTTTTTCCCAGTAATCCACAATATCAATAAAAGGCTCTACAAAACGGGTTGCCTTCATAGCCGATATCTGAACTACGTGCTCTTCGAGCAATTGAAAACACTCATCGACACTTTTGATTCTATAAATTCCATCTCGAGCATATGCCATCTCGAAACCTTGTTTTTTCCACACTGCCGCTATATTCAAAATTCCATTCTCAATTTGCAGCTCCATTGTAGCTGCATTTGAAATATCCTGAATATCTTCAGAAAATGCTTGAAAATCCAAATTCATTATAAGCTCCAGAGTAAACTTTTTTGATGACTCATCAAAATCACTAAAATGAAAAATGATTCATAACTATTATACATCATTAAAATTTTATTCGGTTGATTGGTGACTAAACAAAGTTGAGAGTTGCTGTCTATTATGTATTTCAGGAGCCAAATTTACATTATAGATATTACGAAATATGTATAAAGAAGAATCAGTGAAACATAAGAAACTTGTAAAACGCACTTTTAAAGGGAAATGGGAATATTATTTTATTTATTCAGTCAATATTATGATTCTCCAATGGTTCTTGATCCAAGCGGTCGTGTTGATTTTTGGATTTTTTCCTCGAAGGATCTGAGCTTGATGTTAAAAACTATACCAAATGGTCCGCTATGCCTAATATGTTTGATAAAGGAGTTACATATCAAATTGCAAAACTTATGTAGCTCTTTTATTTCGCCATTCCAAAATGGTTTTGGGAAATCGAGATCTACCACCACCAACCTCCTAGAACTTTCTTACTTAGTTATCAGAGGATTTTGAAATAAAATGCAGACTTATGTCATTTACACTGACTTCAGTAAGGCTTTTTACTCTGTCAACCACTGTCTGCTACTTAATAAACTTAGTCTTATCGGTTTTCCTCAAACTCATTATGTGGATCTCCGAATATCTTACTTCTTTTTGTTAATGATCTTCCGTCTATATTCAAACACTCTCGTATACTAATGTAGGCCGATGATGTGAAACTCTGCCTAACATATACTGACATCAACGCTCGAAATTTTCTACAAGCATACCCGTTGTGAAGCTAATTTTATCGGAGCAGGCCTCATATTGTTAATAACAAGCTAGATAGGACGCCTCTTCAGATTTTAAATCAGGTAAACGATTTAGGAATCCTTTTTGATCATAAATTGAAATTTGATCTCCATATTTCCTATTCTGTCATTGAATTTAAGGAATTCGAAGACCCTCATTCGAAAAATGTACTTTATATTTCTCATATTCGGCATATTCTGGACCACGGATATTGTGTGTGGTCTACACCAGGACAGAATTGAGTTGGTTGGTGTTGGGTTGCTCTCTTATTCCAGTAGACTCTTTCTAATTAACCTACCGACTATCATTAATAAACGCATCATGCTGGATTTGTTATTTATTGTTAAACTAATTAATGGTGAAATTGACTCCTCTATGTTATTAAATAGAATTAATTTCCGTCTGAGTTTCTTTTAAGCCTACTCGCAACTTTATGCCGCTCGCTCTGAACGCATGTACCACTAACTTTGCTTTGCATGAACCTTTTCGAGTACTCTGTGCTGATAATAATAAACATTTTCGTGTATTCAGTTTAGAGTACTCTCTTCCGACAATCAAGATTCTCATCATAAACTTTTTAACTAGTATAAACTAACCACATAATAATTCTTTCTGATCTGATTGGAGTTTTCTGGGTTTTCCCCAATATTCACAAATGTTGGATCAATCAATGATTTTTTGACTTCCCCAGACTTAAACTTAATTATATACTTATATTTTAGACTCTGAACTAAAAGTTCAAAGTCTATTAGGTTTGACGAAGGCAGAAATGTGCGTAACAGGCAGAAGGAAGCGTGGCAGACCCTATAAAGTATTTATATTCTTGATCAGCATCAACAGCCGAGACGATATAGCCATGTCCGTCTGACCGCCTGTCCGTCTGTCCGTCTGTATGAACACCTAGATCTCAGAGACTATAAGAGCTAGAGTAACCAAATTTGGTGACAACACGTGTTTCAGATCAAGTTTGTTTTAGATTTTTGCCATGCCCCCTTCCGCCCCCGCAAATCGAAAAAAAAACGTATAACTGAAGCTACCGACTTTAGATTTAATTCAGATTTGGCACATATGGAGAATGTCCCTTTGCGGACGTTTTCTGAAAATTTCAGCACGATCGGATCATAAACATAGAAGATATTAGAATGAATGATCACCATGTTCATGGCACCTCTGTGGCCAAAATTGCCGCACAGGCGCGAGTTCGAATCCCACTGCTGACAATTCCAAATTACATTTTTTAATAATTATAAATTAATTACTTTATTTTATATATACATATATTATTAATTTTGCCTTATTTGTCAGAAAATGTTAAGAATTTAAAAGAGAGCAATAACCGAATTTCGTTAGAAATTCGTATACATACATGCATATATATGACAAATGCAAAAACTCGTGCTGTATATGTATTGACGGTTGCCGACCGCGCAGTATGTAAGGCGGTGGCTCAAGCTATAGGACGTACGATTTGCGTGTGAGAGGTCTGCGGTTCGAATCTCGGTGCATCCCAGACAAAATTTTTAATGTTTTTAAAATTTTATAAAAGCAATATGTAGGCACAAGACGCGTTTTTAACCACCAATTGATTTGTCAGCATAGTTTTCATAATAAGCATCTCAGTAAAAACAGACGCGCGCTGGACAGTTACAGTTATACGTGTATACACAGCAACGCGCACAAAAAGTAACGGTTGTTTGTTTTCCCTTTCGCTCTTGCGCGCTCACTCACTATTGCTGCTCTCTTCCAAGAACGAACGATAATGAGTTGAACATTGCTTAAGCTTATTTGGCTTTAAATTTAGTTTTATATTTGCTTTATTTTTTTTGCTTTCCCCGAATAGTTCAGAGTCTCCCACAGTCGTTGCACGACTGTAGCTGCCTGACTTGTTTTAACCACCAATTGATTTGTCAGCATAGTTTTCATAATAAGCATCTCAGTAAAAACAGACGCGCTGGACAGTTACAGTTATACGTGTATTCACAGCAACGCGCAAAAAAAGTAACGGTTATTTGTTTTCCCTCTCGATCCTGCGCGCTCACTCACAATTGCTGCTCTCTTCCAAGAACGAACGATAATGAGTTGAACATTGCTTAAGCAAAAGAAACTTGCAAGGCGGGCAATGAAACTTAAATACGTATTGTGGTATTTTGATTTTGTCGGCTGCCGAAGTTGTTCGTCGGTGGCCCAGGGCATAGAGCGTTAGAATGTTAATCAAGGGATCGTGAGATCGAGTCCCAATCAATACGTTTTGCAACCTATACAGTTTTTTATATGCGCAGTATATGGCATAAAAATTTACATTTATATTTGCTTAATAGGAAGCGTATTCCAGTGACGACAAAGTGATATAAAAAGTATTTATTGAAGTTAATCATAATATATATTACTTAATTTTTTGCTTTCCCCGATTAGTAAAGAGTCACCCAAAGTCGATCGCCGTCGATTGTAGCCGGCTGACTTGTTTATTACTAGAAAAAAAAACGCGTTAATTCGTAATATTCATAAACTTTTTAACGCCCATATTTATTGACAGAACTACCTCAGTCACTCAGTCGACTCCCTTTCGTGTGTTTCGGATTTTTACGCGAAATCGTGGTAATTGATTTTCCTTCTTGGTTAAGTCGAAGAGCTGTTTAAAATCCGGGTATATATTCTCGGATGCCAGTATGTTATTCAGACAATTTCTACTTTTTGGACACGTGCTTACTCACCGATCCATTTTCTCCTTTGACGATGTTGTTTAAAAGCCTCGCTATTGTCGCGAAATCTTATACGAATCCTCTGTTAGGCCAAGGAATGACCGTAAACTGAACATGTCATTAGGCTCAACATATTCCTGTAAGGTTTTACCTTTTTGGGTTCAGTTTTTTCCCCGTTTTTAGTTACTATAAAGCCCAAAAATTTTATGCTCTCTTAAAAGACCTCATATTGGCATCATATAAGTATTTAAGAACTGTATTGGTCGGCCTCATTTTCCGAAAAAATGATGGAGTCATCCACGTAAAAGTAACATATCTTTCCTATGGGTTCTCTCATAATATGCTCAACGGTTCCTTGAAAAATGCGTACCGTTTACCGAGAACGCAGTTTTTTCTACGGTTGTGAAAAACCTTGCCTTTCCTAGAATCGCAAGAATAATCATTGGAATGCTCGGCATAGTGTATCGATCGGCTATAGTTCGCTCATTTAGCTTCCAAATGTCGATTACCTATCGTTTATTTTATTGCCATTGTTAGCTAATCCTTTTTTTGACTACAACCCACACAGGGCTGTTATATGGAGATTTTTATGGTTTATTAATAACATCTTTAAGTAATTGCTTGATTTCGTTTTTTACGAAATCAGTAACTACTCCATTTGGGTATGGATATAGTCTGCCATAGATCGGTTCGTTACCTATAGAGCGAATCCTGGCGATTACCGAAGTGTTAAAGGGTAATGCTTTTCAATACCATGCTCTTGAATTCCTTTTTGACTGACATGGGCACTATAATATCAAGGTAAAGGAAGTTTAATTGCTCTGATTGCTTCCTATTAAGAAAATATACAAGTAAATTTTAATGCCATATACTACGCAAATAAAAAACTGTATAGGTTCAAAACGAATTGTTCGGGACTCGAACTCGCGATCCCTTGATTGACATTCTAACGATCGATCTAACGATCACACTTCGTATTTTCGTTTCATTGCTCGCCCCTTGCAGCAAGTTTTTTTTCGCTTAAGCAATGTTCAACTCATTAATCGTTCGTTAGAATCGTTACTTTTTTTGCGCGTTGCTGTGTATTCATGTATCACTGTAAATGTACGCGTAGGTGTTTTTACTAAGATGCTTGTGAAAACTAAGCTGACAAATCAGTTGGTGGTTGGTGGTTAAAAACGCATCTTGTGCATCTATATTGCTTTTATAAAATTATAAACATATTTTGACTGCGAAATCGCAAATCGTACGTCCTTTAACCTGACCCAATCTTTTAATACTGCATGGTGTGCAACCTCAATACAATACACGAATATAATTTATAATTATTAAAAACTTAAATTTGTAATTGTCAGCATCGGCATTTGAACTCTTGCCTTTGTGGCGTCTTGTTGTTGTTTTAACTAAACCAAATGTTGGCCTCTGCAGCTGCCATAAATCTGGTGATCATTCATTCATAAATTTTCAGAGAACGTCCGCACAGGGATATCCTCTATGTGTGTCAAACCTGAATCTAAATCCAAAGTCCGTAGCTTTACAAATACGAATTGCTGTTGATGGTGATCAAGAATATACATACGATTGCTTGTTACGCACATTTCGCTATCGTCAAACCTAATAAACTCTGTATTTTTTAAGTACAAAGTCTAAAAAGAACGATTATAGTTACAGTTATTGATTTGTTACTTACACTTGCATAATATCTCGGACTCTTTTCCAATGTCGATCACGCATATTCGGATTTTTTAAAGCCGTAATTAATGGCAGGGTACGTCGAAAACTGTCAATACCTTTGGTAGTCACATCCAACATTTCCCAATGGCGGTCATAATACATTTTATTTAATATACTAAATTCCTTGTACAATCCTAATGCCTTATCTTCCATTTCATCAATATTAATTTTCCAAAAATTACCTTTGCGCCATTCTTGCCAGCTTGTTTGCCAGTCTAGAATAAGTGTCCAAATATTCTGTACAATTTTAACTTCAGAGTCTAGTTTTCGAAGATCTATACTCTCGGGGTGATTTACGTTAAAAACAGATAGATCACTTTTCAGACTTTCTTCAAATTTAAAGCAATCTTCGACTTTAAGAGATATTATTTTGAGAAATTTTAATGCTATTTTCGGATTTCTACAATAAAAAATATTATTATATAAACGAAATTAAGTGTAAATGTTAAACTTTACATATTCGCTGCGGTAGGAAGCTTTAAGTAAAAATCCTCTAAAAATTCTTTAAGAATCATTTTAAATTTTTCAGCTTGATGGAGTAATATCTTTTTAAATTCATCGCGATTATTATCCAGCAACTCGTCAGCTTCCCCCAACTTTCTTAAATACTCCTGCCAAGCCAGCTGAAGGCCATCAACCTGTTGACGTATTTCATCTGGTACTTCTACTTGATATTTATCTAGAAGATTAAAAAGCTCTAGTATGCTAGGAAAAGTAGCTTGTTTCAGAGGAGCTTCTTCGATCAATCGTTCAAAATATTCTTTGGCAGCTAAGGATTCCTTAAGTGTTCTAGGCATCATCATAATTTTTTGACCATTGCGTCGCATGTACCGATAAATTCCTTAAGAATATTCATTTCATTATTGTTAACAGAAAACGAATTTTTAGTTACCTCGAATTAAGTAGAAAGAATGACTTAATAGAATTTTAATGTTTAAAGTTTGCCACTTTTCTACGCAGTCCAGAATGGAATTCTTAATATAGTTTTGGTTCATAAGTATAAAATACACATGTGATATAGCATCTACAAAAGAAATATCATCGGCAAGCGTGCTGTAGTACTTAATGAAAGATTCAAACACGTCTGCAGTGAGATCAGTTGATTTTACTTTTTTAATAAACGCTGTCTCCGTTGTTTCCCACAAAGCCCGGTGCCCATTCCAAAACAAAATATATCGGTCTATTTCCTCATGTTGGTGCTTAACTTCAGCATCTACATTGAAAATAAGTTCGGTACATTCAGAATCCTCGCGGAATACTTTCGAAAATGGACTAGACTGCTGCTCTTTCGGTAATTTCATTTTATTACCGACTCGAGGAAACTGTTGAAGTATATTTTGTATTCTGTAGACAATTCCTCTTATCAATTCGGCTATATTATCCATAGAAGGAACTAATTCAATTCTACGATCCTTAATATCTGATTCCATGACTAGAACCGGAGAAGCAGCAATATCTGTTTCCCGATGTAATGCAGCGCATACCATACTTAAGGAATTTCGGGCACTAGTCAACAATGCAGTCGCAAGCATATCATCAATAACATTCACATAATTGTACCATTCGATTGCCATCTATAGAAATAGTATAGAAAAATATAAATATATGAAAAATAACCAAAATGTATATAAATATCATTTGACTGTCCGCAATAAGATCCACACTGGAAGAAAATGAATAACGAAAGCTTTAGTGCGGTCATAACAAGCTGGAGTAAGCAACAAAATGTTACCAAAAATTTTAGTTTCACTTAAAGTTTTTGAATAGAAGCTGCAAGGAATTGGCAGTAGCGGAGACCAAAATAACCTCAACCTCCGAAGCTGTACGTTCCCAAAAACGCGAAATTTACAAGAAAATTATTCGTACGGTGATAACAACTTTACTGTTGGAAAAAGATTAAAAAGAAGCATTCCAACGATTAACCATCTAAATACCACGAGGTATACACCGAGTGTCGTAAAATGGGAAATCGTCGGTTGTAAGGTTTCAGCAGATCACGTCATTTTCGTAGTGATGCCGACAGCCAATAAACGGGTGATGACAGATAGCAACACATTCTTGATGCATTGGTTTTCACAAATAAGGATATATATCTTCCTGTCCAGAATGCTGCGAAAAATAGAAAATCTACACAAACACTACACACTACGATACTACCATGAACTAAACAACTGCCTGCATGTCTGCCTGCCTGTATGCTTGCATGGCTACCTGCATGTTTGCCTATCTTACGAGCAACAAGTGTATCAGGCAGAATGTGACGTGGCAGATCCTATAAACCATATATTTTCTTGATCAGCGTCAACAGCCGTCAACGATATATCCATGTCCGTCTGACTGTCTGTGATCTCAGTGACTATAAGAACACGCAGATTAAATGGAATAAAACGTATTACTAGAGTGACAGACTTTAGATATGGCACACTTAGAGGATACCAGGATGGCAGCTATAGCGGTACACAATTTTATTTTATTTACATATATATAATAAATATAATGTAATATATGTATATATATATAAGATTACTATATAAAATTATAAAACCAATAAAGAAGCATAAGTCGTGCTAAGCAATAATTGCTCGGGATAGCAGACCCAATAAAGTACATATTGTCTGTCGTCTGTCCGTCAGTCCATTTAAACTGTTTCACATATTACAGCCTTTTTAGACTCTGAACTAAAAGTTTAAAGTCTATTAGGTTTGACCAAAGCAAAATGTGCGTAACAGGCAGAAGGAGGCGTGGCAGACCCTATTCTTGATCAGCATCAACAGCCGAGTCCGTCTGACCGTCTGTCCGTCTGTCTCTCTGTCCCTCTGTATGAACACCTAGATCTCAGAGACTATAAGAGCTAGAGTAACCAAATTTGGTGACAACACGTGTATAGTTTGCACGCAGATCAAGTTTGTTTTAGATTTTTGCCACGCCCCCTTCCGCCCCCGCAAATCGAGAAAAACGTCTTACTGAAACTACCGACAGATTTGGCACATATGGAGAATGTCTTATTTCGGACGTTTTCTGAAAATTTCAGCACGATCGGATCATAAACATAGAAGATATTAAGGAATGAATGATCAGCAGGTTCATGGCACCTCTGCGGCCAAAATTGCTTTAGTTAGAACAACAACAACAAGAAACGCCGCAAAGGCGCGAGTTCGAATCCCACTGCTGACAATTCCAAAATACATTTTTTAATAACTATAAATTAATTACTTTTATTTTATATATACATATAATATTAATTTTGCCATATTTGTCAGAAAATGTTGAGAATTCAAGAGAAAGCAATAACCAAATTTCGTTAGAAATTCGTATATATATATATATATATATATATATATATATATGACAAATGCAAAAACTCGTGCTGTAGTTCAGAGTCTCCCACAGTCGTACCCCGACTGTAGCTTCCTGACTTGTTAGACTCTGAACTAAAAGTTCAAAGTCTATTAGGTTTGACGAAGGCGAAATGTGCGTAACAGGCAGAAGGAGGCGTGGCAGACCCTATAAAGTATATATATTCTTGATCAGCATCAACAGCCGAGACGATATAGCCATGTCCGTCTGACCGTCTGTCCGTCTGTCCGTCTGTCCGTCTGTATGAACACCTAGATCTCAGAGACTATAAGAGCTAGAGTAACCAAATTTGGTAACTACACGTGTATAGTTTGCACGCAGATCAAGTTTGTTTTAGATTTTTGCCACGCCCCCTTCCGCCCCCGAAAATCGAAAAAAACGTATAACTGAAGCTACCGACTTTAGATTTAGATTCAGATTTGGCACATATGGAGAATGTCCTTTTCCGGACGTTTTCTGAAGATTTCAGCACGATCGGATCATAAACATAGAAGATATTAAGGAATGAATGATCACCAGATTCATGGCAGCTGTGCGGCCAAAATTGCTTTAGCTAGAACAACAACAACCAGAAACGCCGCAAAGGCGCGAGTTCGAATCCCACTGCTGACAATTCCAAATTACATCTTTTAATAATTATAAATTAATTACTTTTATTTTATATATACATATAATATTAATTTTGCCTTATTTGTCAGAAAATGTTAAGAATTTAAAAGAAAGCAATAACCAAATTTCGTTAGAAATTCGTATACATATACAAATGTATATATATGACAAATGCAAAAACTCGTGCTGTATATGTATTGACGTTGCCGACTGCGCAGTATGTAAGGCGGTGGCTCAAGCTGTAGGACGTACGATTTGCGTGTAAGAGGTCTGCGGTTCGAATCTCGGTGCATCCCAAACAAAATTTTAATGTTTTTAAAATTTTATAAAAGCAATATATATGCACAAGACGCGCGCTGTACAGTTACAGTTATACGTGTATACACAGCAACGCGCAAAAAAAGTAACGGTTGTTTGTTTTCCCTTTCGCTCTTGCGCGTTCACTCACTATTGCTGCTCTCTTCCAAGAACGAACGATAATGAGTTGAACATTGCTTAAGCTTAATTTGGCTTTAAATTAGTTTTATATTTGCTTTATTTTTTTTGCTTTCCCCGATTAGTTCAGAGTCTACCACAGTCGTACCCCGACTGTAGCTGCCTGACTTGTTTTTTTTTAGTTCCGTCATTATTCTATAGATTTCGGTAAGTGTTGAATGTAGTCGCTCTACCGGAGAATTGCTGGAAGGAAGTTACATGACATTCGATGTCATATTGATTGCAGAAATCTTTAGATATACTGCCGGAAAACTCTGCACCTTGGTCATAGATTAGATTTTTAGGTATTCCAAAAAGACTAAACAAATTTTTCAGGGAAGTAACGACGTTTATGCAGGTCCTGTTAGGTATAGGGTAGGCACATGCGAATTTTGAAAACTTATCTATTAGTGTAAGGTTATACATTTTATTAATCGTGTATATATCTATGTGAAATATTTCCATTGGTTTTCAAGGAGTTTGTGATACTTGAAAAGGTGGTTATTGTGGCTGTCTATCATATTTAAGTGTGAGGCAAATTTCACAATTCTTTATTATCTGTGCTATTTTACTTTTCATGTATGGAAAGTAAACTTTTCTTTTAAGATGCATTAGTGTTTCATCAATACCCCGATGATTGTTGTTATTGTGATAATCATTGACAATTTTTTGTTGGTCAGTAGACTTAGTTATATCATTTAGGAAAGTTGTACACCTAAGCAATTTAAAAACTTTATTGGGAGAAAACTCTTTAGAAATGTAATGTAAATTGTGCATATCCTGTTTGGTTTTAATGTTTTCTTTAATGTGTCCAGTACAATGTCTGTGTTAAAGCTGGGTTCAGTGATTGTTCGCCTTAATTTATTTTTAAAGGGAGTAGAAACCTTACAAAAAGCAGGAATGCCCTCAGTTAAGACAATCTGCAAGTTAAAGTCGTTAAGTGGTCTTTCAACAGTTGGGATGTTGGTTGAAAGGTTATTGGAAATTTCTACGTCTATATTGTTTACGCTAATGTCTGTTTCGGATCTGATACGACTGAGTGCATCTGCAACCACGTTTTGAGAGCCTTTTTTAGACTCTGAACTAAAGTTCAAAGTCTATTAGGTTTGACGAAGGCGAAATGTGCGTAACAGGCAGAAGGAGGCGTGGCAGACCCTATAAAGTATATATATTCTTGATCAGCATCTGTCCGTCTGTATGAACACCTAGATCTCATAGACTATAAGAGCTAGAGTAACCAAATTTGGTGACAACACGTGTATTGTTTGCAGGCAGATCAAGTTTGTTTTAGATTTTTGCCACGCCCCCTTCCGCCCCCGCAAATCGAAAAAAACGTATTACTGAAGCTACCGACTTTAGATTTAATTCATATTTGGCACATATGGAGAATGTCCCGTAGCGGACGTTTTCTGAAAATTTTAGCACGATCGGATCATAAACATAGAAGTTATTAGAATGAATGATCACCATTTTCATGGCTCCTCTGCGGCCAAAATTGCCCCACAGGCGCGAGTTCGAATCCCACTGCTGACAATTCCAAATTACATTTTTTAATAATTATAAATTAATTACTTTTATTTTATATATACATATAATATTAATTTTACCCTATTTGTCAGAAAATGTTGAGAATTTAAGAGAAAGCAATAACCAAATTTCGTTAGAAATTCTTATATATATATATATATATATATGACAAATGCAAAAACTCGTGCTGTAGTTCAGAGTCTCCCACAGTCGTACCCCGACTGTAGCTTCCTGACTTGTTTATTTTAAAAGGGAGTAGAAATCTTACAAAAAGCAGGTATGCCCTCAGTTAAGACAATCTGCAAGTTAAAGTCGTTAAGTGGTCTTTCGATATTTGGGATGTTGGTTGAAAGGTTATTGGAAATTTCTACGTCTATATTGTTTACGCTAATGGGTGTTTCGGATCGGATACGACTGAGTGCATCTGCAACCACATTTTGCGAGCCTTTTTAGACTCTGAACTAAAAGTTCAAAGTCTACTAGGATTGACGAAAGCGAAATGTGCGTAACAGGCAGAAGGAGGCGTGGCAGACCCTATAAAGTATATATATTCTTGATCAGCATCAACAGCCGAGATGATATAGCCATGTCCGTCTGACAGTCTGTCCGTCTGTCCGTCTGTATGAACACCTAGATCTCAGAGACTATAAGAGCTAGAGTAACCAAATTTGGTAACTACACGTGTATAGTTTGCACGCAGATCAAGTTTGTTTTAGATTTTTGCCGCGCCCCCTTCCGCCCCCGCAAATCGAAAAAAACGTATTGCTGCAGCTACCGACTTAGATTTAGATTCAGATTTGGCACATATGGAGGAAAATTTCAGCACGATCGGATCATAAACTTAGAATATATTAAAAGGAATGATCACCAGGTTCATGGCACCTCTGCACAGGCGCGAGTTCGAATCCCACTGCTGACAATTCCAAATTACATTTTTTAATAATTATAAATTAATTACTTTTATTTTATATATACATATATTATTAATTTTGCCTTATTTGTCAGAAAATGTTGAGAATTTAAGAGAAAGCAATAACCAAATTTCGTTAGAAATTCGTATATATATATATATGTATGTATACGACAAATTCAAAAACTCGTGCTGTATATGTATTGACGTTGCCGACTGCGCAATATGTAAGGCGGTGGCTCAAGTTATAGGACGTACGATTTGCGTGTGAGAGGTCTGAGGTTCGAATCTTGGTGCACCCCAAACAAAATTTTAATGTTTTTAAAATTTTATAAAAGCAATATATATGCACAAGACGCGTTTTTAACCACCAATTGATTTGTCAGCATAGTTTTCATAATCAGCATCTCAGTAAAAACAGACGCGCGCTGTACAGTTTCAGTTATACGTGTATACACAGCAACGCGCAAAAAAAGTAACGGTTGTTTGTTTTCCCTTTCGCTCTTGCGCGCTCACTCACTATTGCTGCTCTCTTCCAAGAACAAACGATAATGAGTTTAAATTTAGTTTTATATTAGCTTAATTTTTTTGCTTTCCCCGATTAGTTCAGAGTCTCCCACAGCCGTTGCACGACTGTAGCTGCCTGACTTGTTTATTATTTCAGAATAACCGCTTTTGTGCCTTTTAATTGTTGTGTTAGGGGCTTTGTTATGCGGGCAAAGTCCCTAATGAATTTTCGATAATACCCAAGGATTCCGAGAAATGATTTAATTTGTTTCCTGGTTTTTGAGATGGGGAACTCTTGAATGGCTTTTATTTTGTTGGGATTAGGTTTAACACCATCTTGAGTCACTATGTGGCCTAGAAAATTAACCTCTCTTCGGAGGAAGTCAGATTTTTGCAATTTGTAGTTTAAAGTTAGCGGATCTGAGCCTATCAAAAACTTGTTTAATGTCAGTCAGATGTTTTTGCAGAGATGTCGAAAAAACTATAATATCGTCCAAGTAAACCAGACAAATGGAACCTACAAGACCTCCAAGGATATGGTCCATTACTCTTTGAAACGTTGCAGGAGCGTTCTTCAACCCGAACGGCATACGGACGAACTCAAAGTGACCACTTTCTACTGTAAAAGCTGTTTTATATCTGTCCGCTTGGTTCATTTCAATCTGGTGAAATCCACTGGCTAAATCGAGCGTTGAGAAATAGTTGGATTTACCGAGTTGGTCTAGAATATCGTTTATATTTGGAATGGGGTAGCGGTCTGAAGTTGTTTTTTCATTGAGTTTGCGATAATCTAAAACTAGTCTCCATTTTCGTGATTCATTGGGGTTTGTTAGACTCTGAACTAAAAGTTCACAGTCTATTAGGTTTGACGAAAGCGAAATGTGCGTAACAGGCAGAAGGAGGCGTGGCAGACCCTATAAAGTATATATATTCTTGATCAGCGTCAACAGCCGAGACGATATAGCCATGTCCGTCTGTCCGTCTGTCCGACTGTCCGTCTGTCCGTCTGTCTCTCTGTCCCTCTGTATGAACACCTAGATCTCAGAGACTATAAGAGCTGGAGTAACCAAATTTGGTGACAACACGTGTATAGTTTGCACGCAGATCAAGTTTGTTTTAGATTTTTGCCACGCCCCCTTCCGCCCCCGCAAATCGAGAAAAACGTATTACTGAAGCTACCGACAGATTTGGCACATATGGAGAATGTCTTATTTCGGACGTTTTCTGAAAATTTCAGCACGATCGGATCATAAACATAGAAGATATTAAGGAATGAATGATCAGCAGGTTCATGGCACCTCTGCGGCCAAAATTGCTTTAGTTAGAACAACAACAACAAGAAACGCCGCAAAGGCGCGAGTTCGAATCCCACTGCTGACAATTCCAAAATACATTTTTTAATAACTATAAATTAATTACTTTTATTTTATATATACATATAATATTAATTTAGCCATATTTGTCAGAAAATGTTGAGAATTCAAGAGAAAGCAATAACCAAATTTCTTTAGAAATTCGTATATATATATATATATATATATATGACAAATGCAAAAACTCGTGCTGTAGTTCAGAGTCTCCCACAGTCGTACCCCGACTGTAGCTGCCTGACTTGTTTTTTTTTAGTTCCGTCATTATTCTATAGATTTCGGTAAGTGTTGAATGTAGTCGCTCTACCGGAGAATTGCTGGAAGGAAGTTACATGACATTCGATGTCATATTGATTGCAGAAATCTTTAGATATACTGCCGGAAAACTCTGCACCTTGGTCATAGATTAGTTTTTTAGGTATTCCAAAAAGACTAAACAAATTTTTCAGGGAAGTAACGACGTTTATGCAGGTCCTGTTAGGTATAGGGTAGGCACATGCGAATTTTGAAAACTTATCTATTAGTGTAAGGTTATACATTTTATTAATCGTGTATATATCTATGTGAAATATTTCCATTGGTTTTCAAGGAGTTTGTGATACTTGAAAAGGTGGTTATTGTGGCTGTCTATCATATTTAAGTGTGAGGCAAATTTCACAATTCTTTATTATCTGTGCTATTTTACTTTTCATGTATGGAAAGTAAACTTTTCTTTTAAGATGCATTAGTGTTTCATCAATACCCCGGTGATTGTTGTTATTGTGATAATCATTGACAATTTTTTGTTGGTCAGTAGACTTAGTTATATCATTTAGGAAAGTTGTACACCTAAGCAATTTAAAAACTTTATTGGGAGAAAACTCTTTAGAAATGTAATGTAAATTGTGCATATCCTGTTTGGTTTTAATGTTTTCTTTAATGTGTCCAGTACAATGTCTGTGTTAAAGCTGGGTTCAGTGATTGTTCGCCTTAATTTATTTTTAAAGGGAGTAGAAACCTTACAAAAAGCAGGAATGCCCTCAGTTAAGACAATCTGCAAGTTAAAGTCGTTAAGTGGTCTTTCAACAGTTGGGATGTTGGTTGAAAGGTTATTGGAAATTTCTACGTCTATATTGTTTACGCTAATGTCTGTTTCGGATCTGATACGACTGAGTGCATCTGCAACCACGTTTTGAGAGCTTTTTTAGACTCTGAACTAAAAGTTCAAAGTCTATTAGGTTTGACGAAGGCGAAATGTGCGTAACAGGCAGAAGGAGGCGTGGCAGACCCTATAAAGTATATATATTCTTGATCAGCATCAACGATATGCGTCCGTCCGTCTGTCCATGTGAACACCTAGATCTCAGAGACTATAAGAGCTAGAGTAACCAAATTTGGTGACAACACGTGTATTGTTTGCAGGCAGATCAAGTTTGTTTTAGATTTTTGCCACGCCCCCTTCCGCCCCCGCAAATCGAAAAAAACGTATTACTGAAGCTACCGACTTTAGATTTAATTCATATTTGGCACATATGGAGAATGTCCCGTAGCGGACGTTTTCTGAAAATTTTAGCACGATCGGATCATAAACATAGAAGTTATTAGGAATGAATGATCACCATTTTCATGGCTCCTCTGCGGCCAAAATTGCCCCACAGGCGCGAGTTCGAATCCCACTGCTGACAATTCCAAATTACATTTTTTAATAATTATAAATTAATTACTTTTATTTTATATATACATATAATATTAATTTTACCCTATTTGTCAGAAAATGTTGAGAATTTAAGAGAAAGCAATAACCAAATTTCGTTAGAAATTCTTATATATATATATATATATATATGACAAATGCAAAAACTCGTGCTGTAGTTCAGAGTCTCCCACAGTCGTACCCCGACTGTAGCTTCCTGACTTGTTTATTTTAAAAGGGAGTAGAAATCTTACAAAAAGCAGGTATGCCCTCAGTTAAGACAATCTGCAAGTTAAAGTCGTTAAGTGGTCTTTCGATATTTGGGATGTTGGTTGAAAGGTTATTGGAAATTTCTACGTCTATATTGTTTACGCTAATGGGTGTTTCGGATCGGATACGACTGAGTGCATCTGCAACCACATTTTGCGAGCCTTTTTAGACTCTGAACTAAAAGTTCAAAGTCTACTAGGATTGACGAAAGCGAAATGTGCGTAACAGGCAGAAGGAGGCGTGGCAGACCCTATAAAGTATATATTCTTGATCAGCATCAACAGCCGAGATGATATAGCCATGTCCGTCTGACAGTCTGTCCGTCTGTCCGTCTGTATGAACACCTAGATCTCAGAGACTATAAGAGCTAGAGTAACCAAATTTGGCAACTACACGTGTATAGTTTGCACGCAGATCAAGTTTGTTTTTAGATTTTTGCCACGCCCCCTTCCGCCCCCGCAAATCGAAAAAAACGTATTACTGCAGCTACCGACTTAGATTTAGATTCAGATTTGGCACATATGGAGGAAAATTTCAGCACGATCGGATCATAAACTTAGAATATATTAAAAGGAATGATCACCAGGTTCATGGCACCTCTGCACAGGCGCGAGTTCGAATCCCACTGCTGACAATTCCAAATTACATTTTTTAATAATTATAAATTAATTACTTTTATTTTATATATACATATATTATTAATTTTGCCTTGTTTGTCAGAAAATGTTGAGAATTTAAGAGAAAGCAATAACCAAATTTCGTTAGAAATTCGTATATATATATATATGTATGTATACGACAAATTCAAAAACTCGTGCTGTATATGTATTGACGTTGCCGACTGCGCAATATGTAAGGCGGTGGCTCAAGTTATAGGACGTACGATTTGCGTGTGAGAGGTCTGAGGTTCGAATCTTGGTGCACCCCAAACAAAATTTTAATGTTTTTAAAATTTTATAAAAGCAATATATATGCACAAGACGCGTTTTTAACCACCAATTGATTTGTCAGCATAGTTTTCATAATCAGCATCTCAGTAAAAACAGACGCGCGCTGTACAGTTTCAGTTATACGTGTATACACAGCAACGCGCAAAAAAAGTAACGGTTGTTTGTTTTCCCTTTCGCTCTTGCGCGTTCACTCACTATTGCTGCTCTCTTCCAAGAACAAACGATAATGAGTTTAAATTTAGTTTTATATTAGCTTAATTTTTTTTGCTTTCCCCGATTAGTTCAGAGTCTCCCACAGCCGTTGCACGACTGTAGCTGCCTGACTTGTTTATTATTTCAGAATAACCGCTTTTGTGCCTTTTAATTGTTGTGTTAGGGGCTTTGTTATGCGGGCAAAGTCCCTAATAATTTCGATAATACCCAAGGATTCCGAGAAATGATTTAATTTGTTTCCTGGTTTTTGAGATGGGGAACTCTTGAATGGCTTTTATTTTGTTGGGATTAGGTTTAACACCATCTTGAGTCACTATGTGGCCTAGAAAATTAACCTCTCTTCGGAGGAAGTCAGATTTTTGCAATTTGTAGTTTAAAGTTAGCGGATCTGAGCCTATCAAAAACTTGTTTAATGTCAGTCAGATGTTTTTGCAGAGATGTCGAAAAAACTATAATATCGTCCAAGTAAGCCAGACAAATGGAACCTACAAGACCTCCAAGGATATGGTCCATTACTCTTTGAAACGTTGCAGGAGCGTTCTTCAACCCGAACGGCATACGGACGAACTCAAAGTGACCACTTTCTACTGTAAAAGCTGTTTTATATCTGTCCGCTTGGTTCATTTCAATCTGGTGAAATCCACTGGCTAAATCGAGCGTTGAGAAATAGTTGGATTTACCGAGTTGGTCTAGAATATCGTTTATATTTGGAATGGGGTAGCGGTCTGAAGTTGTTTTTTCATTGAGTTTGCGATAATCTAAAACTAGTCTCCATTTTCGTGATTCATTGGGGTTTGTTAGACTCTGAACTAAAAGTTCACAGTCTATTAGGTTTGACGAAAGCGAAATGTGCGTAACAGGCAGAAGGAGGCGTGGCAGACCCTATAAAGTATATATATTCTTGATCAGCGTCAACAGCCGAGACGATATAGCCATGTCCGTCTGTCCGTCTGTCCGACTGTCCGTCTGTCCGTCTGTCTCTCTGTCCCTCTGTATGAACACCTAGATCTCAGAGACTATAAGAGCTGGAGTAACCAAATTTGGTGACAACACGTGTATAGTTTGCACGCAGATCAAGTTTGTTTTAGATTTTTGCCACGCCCCCTTCCGCCCCCGCAAATCGAGAAAAACGTATTACTGAAGCTACCGACAGATTTGGCACATATGGAGAATGTCTTATTTCGGACGTTTTCTGAAAATTTCAGCACGATCGGATCATAAACATAGAAGATATTAAGGAATGAATGATCAGCAGGTTCATGGCACCTCTGCGGCCAAAATTGCTTTAGTTAGAACAACAACAACAAGAAACGCCGCAAAGGCGCGAGTTCGAATCCCACTGCTGACAATTCCAAAATACATTTTTTAATAACTATAAATTAATTACTTTTATTTTATATATACATATAATATTAATTTAGCCATATTTGTCAGAAAATGTTGAGAATTCAAGAGAAAGCAATAACCAAATTTCTTTAGAAATTCGTATATATACATATATATATATATATGACAAATGCAAAAACTCGTGCTGTAGTTCAGAGTCTCCCACAGTCGTACCCCGACTGTAGCTGCCTGACTTGTTTTTTTTTAGTTCCGTCATTATTCTATAGATTTCGGTAAGTGTTGAATGTAGTCGCTCTACCGGAGAATTGCTGGAAGGAAGTTACATGACATTCGATGTCATATTGATTGCAGAAATCTTTAGATATACTGCCGGAAAACTCTGCACCTTGGTCATAGATTAGTTTTTTAGGTATTCCAAAAAGACTAAACAAATTTTTCAGGGAAGTAACGACGTTTATGCAGGTCCTGTTAGGTATAGGGTAGGCACATGCGAATTTTGAAAACTTATCTATTAGTGTAAGGTTATACATTTTATTAATCGTGTATATATCTATGTGAAATATTTCCATTGGTTTGCAAGGAGTTTGTGGTACTTGAAAAGGTGGTTATTGTGGCTGTCTATCATATTTAAGTGTGAGGCAAATTTCACAATTCTTTATTATCTGTGCTATTTTACTTTTCATGTATGGAAAGTAAACTTTTCTTTTAAGATGCATTAGTGTTTCATCAATACCCCGGTGATTGTTGTTATTGTGATAATCATTGACAATTTTTTGTTGGTCAGTAGACTTAGTTATATCACTTAGGAAAGTTGTACACCTAAGCAATTTAAAAACTTTATTGGGAGAAAACTCTTTAGAAATGTAATGTAAGTGCATATCCTGTTTGGTTTTAATGTTTTCTTTAATGTGTCCAGTACAATGTCTGTGTTAAAGCTGGGTTCAGTGATTGTTCGCCTTAATTTATTTTTAAAGGGAGTAGAAACCTTACAAAAAGCAGGAATGCCCTCAGTTAAGACAAACTGCAAGTTAAAGTCGTTAAGTGGTCTTTCAATATTTGGGATGTTGGTTGAAAGGTTATTGGAAATTTCTACGTCTATATTGTTTACGCTAATGGGTGTTTCGGATCGGATACGACTGAGTGCATCTGCAACCACATTTTGCGAGCCTTTTTAGACTCTGAACTAAAAGTTCAAAGTCTACTAGGATTGACGAAAGCGAAATGTGCGTAACAGGCAGAAGGAGGCGTGGCAGACCCTATAAAGTATATACATTCTTGATCAGCATCAACAGCCGAGATGATATAGCCATGTCCGTCTGACAGTCTGTCCGTCTGTCCGTCTGTATGAACACCTAGATCTCAGAGACTATAAGAGCTAGAGTAACCAAATTTGGTAACTACACGTGTATAGTTTGCACGCAGATCAAGTTTGTTTTAGATTTTTGCCACGCCCCCTTCCGCCCCCGCAAATCGAAAAAAACGTATTACTGCAGCTACCGACTTAGATTTAGATTCAGATTTGGCACATATGGAGGAAAATTTCAGCACGATCGGATCATAAACTTAGAATATATTAAAAGGAATGATCACCAGGTTCATGGCACCTCTGCACAGGCGCGAGTTCGAATCCCACTGCTGACAATTCCAAATTACATTTTTTAATAATTATAAATTAATTACTTTTATTTTATATATACATATATTATTAATTTTGCCTTATTTGTCAGAAAATGTTGAGAATTTAAGAGAAAGCAATAACCAAATTTCGTTAGAAATTCGTATATATATATATATATATGTATGTATACGACAAATTCAAAAACTCGTGCTGTATATGTATTGACGTTGCCGACTGCGCAATATGTAAGGCGGTGGCTCAAGTTATAGGACGTACGATTTGCGTGTGAGAGGTCTGCGGTTCGAATCTTGGTGCACCCCAAACAAAATTTTAATGTTTTTAAAATTTTATAAAAGCAATATATATGCACAAGACGCGTTTTTAACCACCAATTGATTTGTCAGCATAGTTTTCATAATCAGCATCTCAGTAAAAACAGACGCGCGCTGTACAGTTTCAGTTATACGTGTATACACAGCAACGCGCAAAAAAAGTAACGGTTGTTTATTTCCTTTCGCTCTTGCGCGCTCACTCACTATTGCTGCTCTCTTCCAAGAACAAACGATAATGAGTTTAAATTTAGTTTTATATTAGCTTAATTTTTTTGCTTTCCCCGATTAGTTCAGAGTCTCCCACAGCCGTTGCACGACTGTAGCTGCCTGACTTGTTTATTATTTCAGAATAACCGCTTTTGTGCCTTTTAATTGTTGTGTTAGGGGCTTTGTTATGCGGGCAAAGTCCCTAATGAATTTTCGATAATACCCAAGGATCCCGAGAAATGATTTAATTTGTTTCCTGGTTTTTGAGATGGGGAACTCTTGAATGGCTTTTATTTTGTTGGGATTAGGTTTAACACCATCTTGAGTCACTATGTGGCCTAGAAAATTAACCTCTCTTCGGAGGAAGTCAGATTTTTGCAATTTGTAGTTTAAAGTTAGCGGATCTGAGCCTATCAAAAACTTGTTTAATGTCAGTCAGATGTTTTTGCAGAGATGTCGAAAAAACTATAATATCGTCCAAGTAAGCCAGACAAATGGAACCTACAAGACCTCCAAGGATATGGTCCATTACTCTTTGAAACGTTGCAGGAGCGTTCTTCAACCCGAACGGCATACGGACGAACTCAAAGTGACCACTTTCTACTGTAAAAGCTGTTTTATATCTGTCCGCTTGGTTCATTTCAATCTGGTGAAATCCACTGGCTAAATCGAGCGTTGAGAAATAGTTGGATTTACCGAGTTGGTCTAGAATATCGTTTATATTTGGAATGGGGTAGCGGTCTGAAGTTGTTTTTTCATTGAGTTTGCGATAATCTAAAACTAGTCTCCATTTTCGTGTTTCATTGGGGTTTGTTAGACTCTGAACTAAAAGTTCACAGTCTATTAGGTTTGACGAAAGCGAAATGTGCGTAACAGGCAGAAGGAGGCGTGGCAGACCCTATAAAGTATATATATTCTTGAGACGAGACGATATAGCCATGTCCGTCTGTCCGTCTGTCCGACTGTCCGTCTGTCCGTCTGTCCGTCTGTATGAACACCTAGATCTCAGAGACTATAAGAGCTGGAGTAACCAAATTTGGTGACAACACGTGTATTGTTTGCAGGCAGATCAAGTTTGTTTTAGATTTTTGCCACGCCCCCTTCCGCCCCCGCAAATCGAAAAAAACGTATTACTGAAGCTACCGACTTTAGATTTAATTCAGATTTGGCACATATGGAGGATGTCCTATTTCGGACGTTTTCTGAAAATTTAAGCACGATCGGTTCATAAACATAGAAGATATTAAGGAATGAATGATCGGCAGGTTCATGGCACCTCTGCGGCCAAAATTGCTTTAGTTAGAACAACAACAACAAGAAACGCCGCAAAGGCGCGAGTTCGAATCCCACTGCTGACAATTCCAAAATACATTTTTTAATAACTATAAATTAATTACTTTTATTTTATATATACATATAATATTAATTTTGCCATATTTGTCAGAAAATGTTGAGAATTCAAGAGACAGCAATAACCAAATTTCTTTAGAAATTCGTATATATATATATATGTATGTATACGACAAATTCAAAAACTCGTGCTGTATATGTATTGACGTTGCCGACTGCGCAATATGTAAGGCGGTGGCTCAAGTTATAGGACGTACGATTTGCGTGTGAGAGGTCTGCGGTTCGAATCTTGGTGCATCCCAAACAAAATTTTAATGTTTTTAAAATTTTATAAAAGCAATATATATGCACAAGACGCGTTTTTAACCACCAATTGATTTGTCAGCATAGTTTTCATAATCAGCATCTCAGTAAAAACAGACGCGCGCTGTACAGTTTCAGTTATACGTGTATACACAGCAACGCGCAAAAAAAGTAACGGTTGTTTGTTTTCCCTTTCGCTCTTGCGCGCTCACTCACTATTGCTGCTCTCTTCCAAGAACAAATGATAATGAGTTTAAATTTAGTTTAATATTAGCTTAATTTTTTTGCTTTCCCCGATTAGTTCAGAGTCTCCCACAGCCGTTGCACGACTGTAGCTGCCTGACTTGTTTATTATTTCAGAATAACCGCTTTTGTGCCTTTTAATTGTTGTGTTAGGGGCTTTGTTATGCGGGCAAAGTCCCTAATGAATTTTCGATAATACCCAAGGATCCCGAGAAATGATTTAATTTGTTTCCTGGTTTTTGAGATGGGGAACTCTTGAATGGCTTTTATTTTGTTGGGATTAGGTTTAACACCATCTTGAGTCACTATGTGGCCTAGAAAATTAACCTCTCTTCGGAGGAAGTCAGATTTTTGCAATTTGTAGTTTAAAGTTAGCGGATCTGAGCCTATCAAAAACTTGTTTAATGTCAGTCAGATGTTTTTGCAGAGATGTCGAAAAAACTATAATATCGTCCAAGTAAGCCAGACAAATGGAACCTACAAGACCTCCAAGGATATGGTCCATTACTCTTTGAAACGTTGCAGGAGCGTTCTTCAACCCGAACGGCATACGGACGAACTCAAAGTGACCACTTTCTACTGTAAAAGCTGTTTTATATCTGTCCGCTTGGTTCATTTCAATCTGGTGAAATCCACTGGCTAAATCGAGCGTTGAGAAATAGTTGGATTTACCGAGTTGGTCTAGAATATCGTTTATATTTGGAATGGGGTAGCGGTCTGAAGTTGTTTTTTCATTGAGTTTGCGATAATCTAAAACTAGTCTCCATTTTCGTGTTTCATTGGGGTTTGTTAGACTCTGAACTAAAAGTTCACAGTCTATTAGGTTTGACGAAAGCGAAATGTGCGTAACAGGCAGAAGGAGGCGTGGCAGACCCTATAAAGTATATATATTCTTGATCAGCGTCAACAGCCGAGACGATATAGCCCTGTCCGTCTGTCCGTCTATATGAACACCTAGATCTCAGAGTATGCACGCAGATCAAGTTTGTTTTAGATTTTTGCCACGCCCCTTCCGCCCCCGCAAATCGAAAAAACGTATTACTGAAGCTACCGACTTTAGATTTAATTCAGATTTGGCACATATGGAGGATGTCCTATTTCGGACGTTTTCTGAAAATTTAAGCACGATCGGTTCATAAACATAGAAGATATTAAGGAATGAATGATCGGCAGGTTCATGGCACCTCTGCGGCCAAAATTGCTTTAGTTAGAACAAAAACAACAAGAAACGCCGCAAAGGCGCGAGTTCGAATCCCACTGCTGACAATTCCAAAATACATTTTTTAATAACTATAAATTAATTACTTTTATTTTATATATACATATAATATTAATTTTGCCATATTTGTCAGAAAATGTTGGGAATTCAAGAGACAGCAATAACCAAATTTCTTTAGAAATTCGTATATATATATATATATATATATGACAAATGCAAAAACTCGTGCTGTAGTTCAGAGTCTCCCACAGTCGTACCCCGACTGTAGCTTCCTGACTTGTTTTTTTGGAACTACCCAAACTGGGGCACTCCAAGGTGAACAGCTGGTTGTAATTATATTTTGTTTTAGCATTGACTCTATTTGGTTCTTTACTTCCTTTTTTAAGTCGAAAGGATAGCGATAGGATTTGACAAAGATTGGCGTATCATCAGTTGTGCGTATATAGTGTTTAATGTCATTGGTGAACGTTAACTTTTGACTATCGTCATAGAAAAGGTCTGTGTATTTACTACAAAGTTGCATTAACGCGATTTTCTCTTCGCAGTTAAGGTGGTCTGTTTTTAATGTGGTGACGTGTTTGTGGATATGTTGAGGATTCTGATTATCTGAGGCTATATTGTATATTTCAATAAAGTGATTTTGGAGTTTCAAGATAAAAACGGTCTAGATTAATATTGGCTTTAAATTTTCTAAGAATATCCATTCCAAACAGCCCTTTAAAATGTGGATGGAAGTCGAAAAGAAGAAATTCCACATTAATTTCTTCTTTAAACTCTGTAAGCGATTGAATCATGGTTTTTTCCCTAATGACATGTTGATTTAGGACAGTCTGGATAGTTACGGGATTATTGAGAGTTTTGCGATCGGCATTGGAAACTATAGTTGGACTTATAAATGAATTTGTGGAACCTGTATCTATCAAAAATTTTATGGGTTGATTTGGGATGGAATTAATCCATATGAAGGGGAGTGTTGAGCCGTGTGTTCTTTTTGTTAAGTACCCTGTTGATTCTTGGAGGCAGTTTTGAAAAAATTTTCTGCGTCGTTAATATTGCAAAGTTCAGTTGCGGATTGCTGTTCATTAATGTTATGTAATTGATTCCTGGGGGTGATTGTTGAGTTAAAAGGATTTAGAGTTAAATTTCTATTATCATTGTTATTGTTAGGCTGAGTGATGGTTGCAGAATTTCTATATGAATTGTTTCTATTGTTATATGGGTTATTGTTAGGATGGTTTCTTATATTTTGGGGGCGTGAATATGGTGCTATTTGTGCTCTAATATTTTGAGTTTTATTTGGTTTTTGAGAATAGAAAGTCTTTTCTATACGGCAATATTCGTAGGCTTCGTTAATATCTTGCGGATTTTTTGATTTTACTGAAGTTTTAAGAGGTTCTCGCAAATGGATTAAAAAGGTATTCAAGCAAATTTCGTCATAGAGCTTAGCTTTGTCGGTTGAGTATTGATTTGCGTTTCGTAACCTGTCCGTTAATTGAGATCTTATTTTTAAAATACCATAAAAAAGTTGACCTAAAGATAAGTTGTCAGAAAAGTTTTGCAAATCGTGAATAAGCATAGCTTCACTTTTTTTGTTACCATAATGTTGAATCAGATTAGCCTTAATGTCATTCCATATGAGTCCAGTGTCGCACAATTTTAACGCATCATTAGCTCTTCCTATGATTTTATTCCTGATGGCTCTTAGTAGAAGGGAGCTGTATGGTATCTGATCGATTCCTTGAATTGATGTGATCACTTCTTCCACATTAACGATGAAGTCCTGTAGTTGATTAGGGGTTCCATCAAAGGTAGGTACTTCTTTGATGAAAGCGAGGATGTCGGTTGGATGTAAAGTTTTTGGAGTGTTGTCCATGCTAATTGTTGAAGGTGTCCCGTTTGAAGTCGATTTAGTAGACGGAAGTGATACCGAGGCGTTGCCGGAGTCCATTGAGTTTTCGTTGAGAGGGCAAACTGTGTTTCACTTATTCTTGAAATTCGCCTGGCAGATGTTCTTGTCCGGAGTGTTTATTTCTTTGACATTTCTTAATAAAATGCTATTGTTTGTGCTATTGTCACCGGTTCTGCGAATGCTGCGTTGGTAGTGGTGGCGCCAGAATTCGTCGGATCTAATTCACCGTAGGAGAGAAAAGCGTAAGAAAGAAAATGATATATACTTTGAAAATTTGTGTATGTGTTTTACCGAAGCCGATCTGTTAAGTCATATAATTATCAACGTTTGATTTTATGGACTTTTTCTATTCACATGAGCGATTACTATTGTTTATCACTACACTATGAAATTATTTGTAAGCTGTATGTCTTTTTTGTTCGAGCTTTGTGTCGCAACTGATCTTGCAGTTTCTGCAAGTTGCTTATTGAATAGTGCCTTTCACTACAAGCTACATATTTTGTAGATTTTTTCGTGCGAATTGATGTCGCCAGGCATATTT